>NJRL01000028.1:580937-593027 GCA_003063815.1 Aphaenogaster rudis | reverse complement strand
AATCTGGGTGTAATCTAACTACAAGTTTATTATAAGTTAAGTTAAGTTTATTGTTTGGTTTATAACTTAAGTTCCATCATATTTGTAGAAAAAGTTTATAACCATTTTTTAAAAATTAAACAAAGCTATATTAACCACAAATGTGATAAATACAATGCCTATTTACTTTCAAATTAAGAAAAAAATATTGAATAAAGCATGAATCAGACTTTTAAGTATTGTTTCACTGGAATATTTTTAAATTTTATATTTGATCTCAAGCTTTTGGCCGGCAGTGTAAATTACATCGTACTTTTATTATCCCTTCGGTGCTATTTCATATTCGCCGGCGTTCAGGTTTCGAGAGGCTAGACAATCGTGATAGTTCGCAGAAACCCGGCGACTCTTCGCGATCTTAATTCACGATGTACAAACCGATAGATAACTTTTCCCGACCTCGACACAATTCTGTTGATGCGCGCCAAGATACGACACGAGAGGAGGTTTTCAACGGTCGGGTCGCGACGATCGATGCTGCGGCGATCTATCAACTCGCTCCTTCGTCGATGGTAATCAGTAATCATTGGTGTCATTGAGCGAAAGAAACAGTGCCGAGAGGGGTCGGCAATTAAGTAACACTTACGATGCTGCGAGCGCGCTCGCAGCATCCTTCGTCAATATTGACTCGGGACCGGCGGGAATGGTGATGCAGCGTAAATCAGACGTATTGTTCGCGGTATTGTGAAAGATGAGTACGAGTGCGCTCGATATTTTACGTCCTATACATACGGCTGTACGCACGGGACAAAAAGATCTACCTCCGTGAAGGACCACGGGCGTCGTGCGCGGAAAAGCAATGCACACCGTGCATTTAATGGCTGTTTAGCGAGACGATAACCGTTTCGCTGAAATACACCTCGAGAGGATGCACTGCAAATATCCTCCGAGTCCTAGAAATACCATCAAATGCCTCCAGCATGGAAATTCATAGGAGATTCATACGGTGGTTAGCATAGCATTTACAAGTTAAACAGATTTTAAAATCGTGGAAGGACAAGAATAAACTTTCGGAGTATTCGCGGCGCGAGTCCGAGTAAATAAACTGCATTTATACGAAACAATGTTCCATGGAAATTTACATAACGCCCGGGGGGGAGTTGAATAAAAGAAAAATTACGCAACACATTGTTCGCGTAATCACGACGGATCGTCCGATGGTTGCGATTGCGCGACAATGAAACGATGCCACGTCGTCGTGGCGACGATGGACGGTGCACGTTGCTGCGGCTTCAACGAGATATATTCGAGCGTTAACCGCGAAATCCGGTGTGTGCGAAATGCGTATCGCCTCGTTATTTTGAGACACGCGCGTCTCCCGCTTTATCGGACACGTCGCGGAACGCACGGTGCGTTTCCTCGTCTCGTCCCTCTCCCTCTTATCTCTCTTCTTCTGTTTCTCTCGTTCTTTTTTTTCACCCCCTTTCCTTGCCTTCCGACGTACTGACGAATCAATTCCGCGGCGGCACGAAATTCTCACGGGATCTCTCTCGCAATAAATTACTGCCTGAGGACGTTAGTCTGCCCGACCTCCGCGCTCGCGCACGAAAACGAGTTTCTCAGTCGTCGTCGCGCGAGCGAGCGAGCGAACGGACGCGATGACGAGTAACCGAGTCTCCGCGATTAGCATACTTATGCGGGTATCCGAATTCGACCGAGTGTACTCTGAGGACACCATGCCGCTCGATTGAGCGGATCCCCCGCGTCTTAGACGCTACGAACTCGGAATATTTCAACAAATGCTCTCTTTTGTTCTATATTCACTCTATTTCACGCGTTTTACCCCTAACGGCTTCAGTACGAAATGCAGATGAAAATTAGAAGCGTATGAAGCAGCGCATATTTCGACTCGTAAAACAAACTTATTGAAACTACACGGAAAGAACGGTTTTGCTGAAGTATCTAAAAATTTAGCCACATACAGATCTGAAGATAATCATGTTGGACCATCCAAAATAATTATATAGAACGCTCAAGCATGATGACAATGATGCAAAAAGTTTTGACATCCTAGCAAACAACTTGAGCGTCCTACATAATTATTTTGGATGGTCCAACGTAATTATTTTCTGATCTGTATCTGACTAAATTTTTATGATACTTCAGCAAAACTGTTCTTTCCGTGTAGTAGTTCATCTACTTGCGCACATTACGTTGCGTATTGTGCAGCTAACAGAATTTGATCTACCGAGGAACGATTCATATCATGCACTATTATCACCAGAATATAAATTTCCCCTTCAAATAATGTATATGAAGTATCGCTTCCGTAATAGTATACTTGATAAAAATGTATATTCACCGCAACATTAAGCATATTACCATCGTTTGAATCTAATCAAAATCAGCGCAGCTATTGAGATGTTAAATACAAACAGCGGCTGTTTTAAATCCGATTTATGTTAAGAAAGCCAACAATCGTTCATCGTTAAATCGCGAAGAGATTTCATGGAAAAGTCCGAGACATCAGAAGTGCATTTCACTTACCGGAAGAAGAGTCCGAAAGTTCCAACCGCTCCATGCTTCTAGGCTGGTTCAGGTGATAGCAATGATCGCTGAGGGTGTTCCTCATGATGTTGTCCTCTATCTGCCGTTGATTTTCCTCATTTTTCCTCCAGTACCGTTTGACCCGCTGAGTGGGTTCCTCATTCTTCGGCAAACTTTTACTCGTCGATGCCCCCTCTGATAGATACTCATTCAACTTCTCATGCACGTTGATGTGATCATGCCGAAAGACCGGCAGCTCATCTACCTCTGTATCCGTGTCCATTAAATCATCATCGCTTGATGACGATAACAGTTGCTTGATTTCCGCCTCTTGAGAATCTATTGCTTGCTGGGTGCACGGCATGACAATCTTTCTTTGATAATCTTGATTTTGATCACAGAGTTTCTTTTCTTGATTATTCGACGGAAGTGGGTTTCTCCATGTATTTGTAGGAGAAAACGTATTATTGACATTGCGTTGCGATTTCAGAAGACTCCTGTTGGACAGATTCCGTGTCAACGTCGTTCGTGTGTTGCAACGCCGACGTTGTACATTGGACACCTCATATTGATAATTCGCAGGAAAGCAGCGCTTGATGGGTTGATATTTGCCCACGACGGGCCACATGCAGTTGCCTCCAACCTCTCGCCTTATAAAGACGTTCTTTAGTTTTTCTTTGCATCGTTTTATTTCTTCATTTATCGACGTGGGAGTAGGCTTGGAATTCGCATCGTTGGGCCACGTCCTCTTCGTAAATTCGTCATCCGAATCATACATTTTACACATATCACCGATTGTTATCATGCCGTCGTCCGAATCGTAGTCCCATACTGGTATTGAATCCAGGCCCGATTTCTGCTTCTTATTCAACGGAGCCTCCCACTTCGGCAATCCTAACTCCGATTCCGATTCGGTCTCTGTCTCCGGCTCTATCTCCGGCTTCGGATTTGATATCGGCTTCAGTTCCGGTTGCGGCTTCGGCTCCGGCTTTGGCTCCGGCTCTGGCTGCGGCTCCGGTTTTGACTGGCACTGCAGATTCGATTGGATTTCCGTCTTCTTCTCATTTGGGGTCGTCGGAACATCATACCGGTATTCTAAAATATTACAAATTAATTTATAATTTTTCAAAAACAAACTTTTATGTAATAAAAAATTTATAATTAATAAAATTACATAATATCTAATGTATTCAAAAGTTTAAAGACTCATCTTCTCATATCATTTTCACGGGAATAAATCGTTAAGCGCCTTACAACAAGAATGTAAAAACTTCGCGATACATTGTGTTAAGCTTTGCAAAAATTAAATTAATAAAATAATAATTCAATGACATTAAATTAAAAAATTTTCATTCAAAGAAATTGATTAAAAAGCCAAATATTTATATCAAATAATTAAATATTGACGTCAAATAATTGAATTTTAAGTTTCGCACAAGCAATATTTTAAAATAAAAAATAAAAAATTTGTTACTAATATATTATGATTGAAAAAATAGGAAAATATGACATTCTACATGAGTATCAAAAATAGACAATTTTGGATTTTTACGTAGAATCCCATATTTTTCTATTTTTTCAAAATCTTTTCCTCGAATTCATTTGTTTAATGATCGCAAAGTCTTTATTTTGTAGTATTCTTCACTGTTGATTGCAATATGTTGCATCATTGCAATAGTATAACGTGTGGAATTGCATCACGTACTGTAATGCCGGTGCATTATCGCGTGTATCAACAAAACAACACATAATTAATGATTTCGAATATAGGAATAAAGATTGCGATAAATATGTGTATAATACTATAAAAATAGATGACTTTTTCATTACATTTACATCGTTTTCTGTCACGATTTCTTCGTTTCTAGTTATTTTTACGAAATTAATCAATATTATGTACAAAATATACGAAATGTATTTATAAATAAAAAATATATATTAATGTAATGTTTAATATATACAATCATATATTATTTACTGACGTAAATAATAAATAATAAATCTATTAAATTTATCTTAAAGCAAACTGTAGCTATATTATGTGAATTATCTGAATTTAATTAGCAAATGAAGTTATCTCGCGCATATATATATATATATATATCCGACATAAATAGAGAAATTGAACATAAAAGAGAAGAAAATATTATAAATTTTGCAAAAACACACACACAGTTGCAGATAAATAACGCGAAACAGAGCTAAAATGGATAACATAGTGCCACAAAATGACAAATCATTATTCGCAAAATTGTTCTGACCGTTAATAAATCATCAGACGTCTAGCTGTCACCAGGATAACTTTTTATCTGCATGAGAAACTATTATATCCAACGTTATTTATGTCCCTTCGAGATGAATTTCGTTACTAGGCGATCCTTAATGTTACTTTCTAATACATGTAGTCAGCCAACATCTAACATTTTTCATCTAATTCGATCAACCGCGATATTACGTAACCGAGAAACATACCTCTTAGCTTGATACAAACGTATCTAAATTATGTAACTTTGTATGCGATACATATGTAGCCTATATTGAGTATTTTTTTACGAATCAATTGATCGAGGAAACAAAAAAGAAAACATAGGATGATATTTATCTGTTATTGCATCTCACCATTATGGACAAAATTTAAAATATATGAATCCAAAAGCAAAGGCATAAACGATTGCGCAATATTACAGTGTATGTCCTTCTTGTATGTACAAATGATTCGTTCGCGACGTAGAATTAAATATGATCGATAATCCGCGAGAGATTCAATCGATTCAACCCGATGACAGCAATTTAGAGGTTCGGTTTAAAACCTAAGGAACGATAGTACGAAAGCAATTGCGGCGATTGAAAGTACGCGGAAACGCCAGTTATGTCGCACGGTGATTCATCGCTTGGCTGTTTCAGTGAGACGCGCGCTGGAATTCAAGATTGCAGTTTCGCCTAAAGCAGATGGGAAACTGTGTGCGGATGACGCCTGCGGGTGATTCGTATGAATCATGATTGCAGAAAGAGATTAGTTTCACCGATATTTTCGTAACAGTATATACCTTTCCTTCCTCCTGTATTTACCAAATTGTCAGCCAAACGTTCGTTAATGACTATATAACCATCGCAATATATATATAGTTCCTATTACGTATTCGTCTCAATTATTTTTAAAAGCGGTAAAGTAATCTCTTCGTGTTAAAATGATGATAATTAATTTACTCGTTTGTATTCTGAAAGTGATTAATTTCTTACCGCGCAATAAACAATATACGGTAAACGAGAACATATAGCGAATTCGGTTGGACGCACTAGTGCGCACTGGTGCATATTAAACCCGTTGTACGCTGATCTAATCTGAGTGTAAAAGTAAAATGCAAATATTTCGAATAATAAAATACATATTTTACCAAACAGCAGAATAAAGTGTATTAAAGATTACGCAGTTTAACCCGCTTTTATATTTATATTAAACACACATCTTTATGTCAATTTGTGTACGACGGCTTTAATGTGCACCAGTGCGCACTAGTGCGTTTAACCGAATTCGCTAATAAGTAATAGCACGAAGTGAGTAGAGTCGCGGTAGATCAATTTATTCAATGTTGAAAGAAGGGAGAGAAAGAAAGAAGACTGCAAGATAACATTTTTAAAAATGAACAAAAAGTTGTAAAAGATGAAAACATGGGGAAAATTTGGAATAACAAAATTTAATAGAGAAAAACGTTAAAAAAATTTTTATCCATTCAATATATTCTATCGATATCAAAAGTAATGGCAGTATTCGATAAAAAATACATAACTGAAGTATTACATAATAAAGTATTACATATAACTCTCATATAAATGTAGCTCGTGTGTACCTTACAGCGATCTTCATATCCTAATTTCATATGTTTCCGACAATATTGACAGTTTCGCGGGGAAAAAGTTTAAAGGTAACTGGTGTGGGAGACAAACCTAATAACCAAAGAAAGACCGTTTCGACTCGGTGGAGAAAAAACCGCTCTCGTTTATGGCTCCGAGCACGCGAACAACAAATGATCGCCCATGCAAACGGACGTGTGTTGACAAACGAAACGACTTAATTATTGGCCACTGTCACTCGCGTGAGAAAATTATAAATCTTACGATTCTTTTTAACGGCTTTTGAAAGAAAATGCACGGGCAGCCAATTAAGATTTGTGCGATTAAGTCGTACAAAAAAAATATTTCATTAACTAACGAGAAAGAATAGACTCTCAAAATTGAAAAATTTAATATATAAATTAGGCAAATGAGAATATATATATATATATACAGCGCGGAGCTCGGTGGGCAAAGAAATCACAAAAGTGAATTATTCTTTAATATATTACATGTATTATAAAGTCTAACGTTTCGGCTACATTTAGAGCCATTTTCAGCGATGTGAAAGAAAAAATCGAAGACAGAATCCCACGCTCACTGGACCAAAAACAAGTCAAAACGTTCTACTGTCAATTCCTAATCTTTCACCGTAGTTGGACAGTCAGATGAAGATTAAAAACCGTTAACTGTGGCTTGAATTTCAAAAAGTAAAATGAAAAAATAAGTTAATAACTAAAAAGACGACTCACCCTGATTAGCCATGAACGTAAGAACCAATATCTCGAGCACAAAACACAAATCCGCAGTCAAATCACATAATAGTCAGATAATAAATTAAGAAATAAAGTTAAACGGATGTCAGATAATAAAATTAAGAACAGAGTCAGACGGATGTCAGAGAATAAATGAGAACAAATGAGTGTCGGAAAGTGATCGAACGATATGAAGGTTATTCAACGGTAAATTACAAACATAAATTAATAATAAATAAACAAAATACATATGGTACAATATTTAACGATGATAAAGTATATTAGAATAAGAATATATAAATAAAAAGCAAAAAGACTAACGAACTCTAAACTTAAATTTTTAAATCATCCAGTACAGATGCATAAACGTGATGCAGACATTCGGTATCCGACTGTAAATTGATGCTACTTTTTTCTAGGCGTACGTTAATAGTCTCAAAAATAAACTCGAGAGAATATATATAATCATTCTCCGTAAAATATCTATGACAAAATTAATCTTTTAGGCAGATACCTCAATTTTATGTTTCTACACCCTTTTTCACAAAAACGAGGTACAATAATGATTGATAGAACTTTTTCATTGTCTCACTCAAAATTTCACGCCAAAAACATTATTTTCTTATTTGACTATTATGTGATTTGATTGCGAATTTTTGTCTTTGTACTCGAGATATTGGTTCTTAACGCTTATGGCTAATCAGGGTGAGTCATCTTTTTAGTTATTAACTTACTGTGTTCTCAACACAAAATACTTTTTTATTTTACTTTTCGAAATTCAGGCCACAGTTAATGGTTTTTAATCTTCATCTGACTCTCCAACCATGGTGAAAGATTGGGAATTGACAGTGGAATGTTTTGACTTGTACTTTGGTCCAGTAGGATCTTATCTTCAATTTTTTCTTTCATATCGCTGAAGATGGCACCAAATGGAGCCGAAACGTTCGACTTTATAATACATGTAATATATTAAAGAATAATTCACTTTTGTGATTTCTTTGCCCACCGAGCTCCGCGCTGTATTCTCATTTGCCTAATTTATATATTTGATATTTCATTAATGCACATTTGATCGTATTAAAAAATAATAGGACAATTATGTAAGAATAATGCAGGAATTGTTAATCTAATTAAAACAGATTCTATATAGGATGATTGCAAACGGTATTGTCGATATTCGGGTACCCGGATGTTTCGGTTACTATGCCCGTATTGTCACGCATCTGTCAGCGTCGGTAGTCAAAATCAGCTGTGAGTGCCGCGATCGCGACCAGCGCTATGAATTATAGTATCGCGATAAATGTCAGATAATAACTAATTATCAAATACGCCAATTTCGGACTTTGCACTATTATATCTCCGCCGATGGGGCGCGTAAGGGCAAAGATAAAAACATTTTTCTTACGTAACAGAGATCCGCCACGATTGAATCCATTCGGCCGAGACATCATTTGCGATGCTATATATTTCGGATATTTTTCCTACTCGATTTTACATTATCGCGATAACAGATTCTATATAGAATGGGTTATATAGGATAGGGTTAAGTCATTCAACACGCGCATATCTTGATCTCTTTACTGCTGCATTGATTTCCATTTGTTATATTTGTTAGATTTTTCATGTCAAAATCTAATTGTAAATTGTGTGCCCAAAAACGATAAATAAAGCTTTTTTGACACATATCGTTTTCTCTTTGCTTGCGGTATGCTTAAATATATTTGATTGTGTTAAATAGATGGAGATAGAGGTAACGTGACGACAAGTCAGGATCATAGCGCCAGACCTAGACATAGGTCAGGACTATAGCACTATAGAGACAGGTCAGTATCGCGGCGTACAGGGTGTTCATAAAACGTCTCAATTTTTTTTAAACGTTAAAAGATTCATTTTCGTTACTATATTTCTTCCCCTTTAAAAAAATATATTAATGCCTTTGGACAATTCTGTAAATAATCTGAAGAGTTTACATGCATCAACCACAAGTTAAGTTATTTATCGAGTTTGATTCGTGCTTCTTAATAAAGTAATAACGTCTGTTTTAACATCCTATTTATTGAATTCAATTCTCCGCGTTTCGCTGGCTATCGGAATTTATCGCGTTCGTACGAAGAGACGCCGCCGTTCCGTCGCGGTCTCTCCCCTTTAGGAAAAGCAATTTCACCGGCGGCGGCGTAAAATCGCCGCGGCCGAATCGTACCGCGCCATGTCGCGGCGGGAGAAATTATTCGAGCAGATCTGATAAGGCGCAGGAGAGCTGCGCTTTCCTTCGGACTTTCGAGACCGTGCAACGTGCGCGCGTGACGCGCGACGCGCGACACGATCGCGAACCGGGCGTCGCGATCCGAACCCCTTTTGCTGCCTATACAAGTCGCGAGAAACGGGAAACCGGTCCAGGTGCGGATAGGTGGGTACGCCCGGCTTCCGCCGAACATTATCGCTCGAGCGTGTAACGAGCCGACAACTTTTCCGTCGAGCGCTAATTAAGGGCGAGCCGGCACGAAAAGCTGCGCTCCGGAACAGCGAAAAATCGGCACGACAGGTTCGGCTCGGCCGATTAAATCGGAGCAGCGCGCTTTCTGTCAATGATCGATGAAAGCTCAACACGCGTCAAGTACACGAGCATTTTTTATCACGTCAAGCGGCCTTATCAGCCGGTGTGTCAAGGGAGGAATCGACACAACGCCGACGCGCCGATAGTTGCAGAAACAAATTAGCAATTCTCGGAAAGTAAGTCGGAAAATACTTCGCAGAGATACAATGTGCCGAAAGACTTTTTGGCAAAGTGTCAGAGACATCGCGCATTCGTGGCTTCTGAAGAAAAAAAAGAGATAAGTGTGAATGCGTGAATATTCTTTTCGACTCTGTAGATATATGAATAGACAAAAACGCGAAGACACAGATGTATTTGACGCGCATCGCGAAATTGCAAGGGAGGAAGGTATCTATACATTTCTGGCCGCGTAATTTTTAGCTCGGTAAAAATGGCACGCTTCTCAGAATACAAGCACGTAAATGCTGTTCTCGATGAAGATGTGAATTTGACAAGTGCACGATGAGAAATGTATGTATATATCTCGCAGACATTCAGGACGAGTTCGAAACCGAAAAGAGAGATATTGTTTACGTTTCAATTTTTTATGACGAAACCGTAATCGCCGAAAAATTGATCCGCAGTCTTTCTGATGGAAAAATAAATAAGAGCAAGAATAGCCTCGGCGCAAGTGCCATGAATATCCCCGGCGAATAGACAAAGAGACAAAATGAAAGATTCATATCCCTCGTTTATCTTCGGAAGTCAAAGACCGAAGGGAATTTGCCGGCTACTTGTAAGCCAAATGGAATCCCGCGCGGCGCTGAATTAGCATAATCGTTTCGCCATTTCGACGCGAGTCGCAATGTGATATGCTACATATTTGTAATATAATACAAATATATTATAGATGGTATACAGTGTATAGATATAATAATATTCTAGATATAACAATAATATAATATATATAGACAGATTAATCTAATAATAAAATGTATTTTTAATATAATATATATAGATAGATTAATATGATAAATAAATATTAATTAAAGGACTCTTGAGAAGGTCATAAAATATAGATCTGTAATATGATAAATCTATAATATGATCTATTATAATACCATCTATAATATGATATATAAATTAAGTTATTTTTAAGATATAATATGATATATTTATATATATATATATATATTTTTTTTTAAATATATAAAATATGTAACACTAAGAAAAAAAATTGGTTGTACGGACTAAATTGGTATAGTTATTGATCCAATGATTAATTCAACAATTATTAAGTTGCATTAAAAAAAGGTATATAGTTCATTCATATCACCATCAAACATTTTTTATCAAGAATTAGTTAATTCAATTAATGTTTAGTTAAACCAACTAATGTTTAGTTGAACGTATCGGACTAAATATTTTAGTTGAATGAAACACATTTTGCATTTTTCAAAAATTCTTTTTTTCTCTGTGTGATATAATATAACAAAAATATGTATATGAGAGGAGGTCTGATATATGAGAGAAAAGAAGAGATTTTGGGAGACGTTTTATGCTTGCCCCGAGAAAGATTCCTTCGCGCGTAAAAATTCGCGTTGTAAGTACGCCAGGTCGAGCCTGCCTCGTCCCGTGCGTTTCCGCTCGCGTGCGGAGCGATGCCGGCGCGGCGCGGCGCGGTGGCGCGGACACCGGCAGGCCCGTCACGCTTCGTAAAGAGCCTTTTAAAAAGCGCAACACGCGCAAATCGGATTCCTACGAGCGAGCCGCACGCGTCATACTCATTCCCATCGATTCCCGATAAACTCGATGCCCGAGTCCGCGCTCGCGGCAGGTAGGAAGGTTCGATGAACCGGCCGCGCGCGAAACCGCGCGCGAGTACGCGGCGGCCGCTAATTATAGAAGTTACACGTTAATCTTGTTACTCGTATTTATATCCTACGTTTCAGTTGCGTGTGAATTTTCTCGCGAGAATTTCCCCGAGGGTTATCCATTAGGCTCCGCGCGCACCGATTTTGCCAAATCGAGTTAAGAGAGGAGGACGTAAGACACTTATTTGAACTTACATTAGAAAAAGAGTTATCGATTTAGCGGTCGATATATCTATGTGTGTATACAGGGTGTACCGTAAAGACCGGATCAACGCATAAGGGTAGATTCCTGAGATCATTTTAAGACGAAAATACTAAAAAGTCGAGGCAATAATATCAGAAATGTCAGTAAAAGCAATCTTATCTTCGCATAAGTAATCTTTATACTGATATTAACAAGAGGGGCGACAGTCAGTTATTGCCTTTCGCACTTCGCGTTGTACCACACCTAAGCGCGCGAACTTTAGGCGGTCTGATTCGCTAGCTATAAATGCTTATAATTCAAAAACTTTTATAGCCTCGACTTTTTAGTATTTAGGATTTTCGTCTTAAAATGATCTCAGGAATCTACCCT
>NJRL01000028.1:477311-491774 GCA_003063815.1 Aphaenogaster rudis | reverse complement strand
TCCCATGACTACCATGATTTTCAGGGTAAATTTTAAGAGAAAATTCTCTCTGTGCACCAAAAGGATCTTCTTAGTGTTTAAGAGGAGAATCTTAGCATGTAAGAATATCTCCTCTTAGTTTAAGAGGAGAATCTTAACATGTAAGAATATTCTTGCATGTTAAGAATATCTCTTTAGAGGATATACTGTTTAACAGATTCTCCTCTTGAACTAAGAAGATCCTCTTGGCGCTTATATTAGAGTAGAATACAATTTTTTCGGTGCAGTAATTGGGGCGCATAAATAATTTATTATAAATATCAAGTAGACTTAAACGATAAAAGTCCTTAATGCAAAAAGCGCGAAATCATTTGTGTAGAATATTTAAATACTTCGCAAATTAGGTCTTTTTCCGTTATCTGTAACGAGGGGCAGGAAATTATTTATACCGTTATTCCGCTCATGCTAGATAATCGAACAACAATTAGACCGATGAAATTGAATTCGTGCTGCATGGCGTTCGCGTGGAAAATAATCAGCACTGCAGTAAACTTCCTTCGACGAGCTTGCACCCGCGTTCGCTTCCGATATATCGCGATAGCGTACCGCGCTGAAATGCGAAAAGCATTGTAACGGCACGCGATCGAGCAAAAAGAAAGGAGCCAAGGGGACCACGGGAGGAAAGGGAGGGGGGGAGGGATTGTGAGGAGCACCGAGCGTTTTTCATCGCGAGGAATATGCTAATGAAGACACGTCGCGAACTGACAATCTTGACGGTTAATCTCGCGTGATTATTCCTAATTATGCAAATGGTGGTACTTTGTGATGATCATTCCGAAGCAACTATATCCGGGCACGAGATCGTGATGCCCCCGTAAGCACTTTTGATGAAAGGTTATTTTTAATGATATCGTTCGTAATCATACGCTCAAGTCCGAACGGGGGGGAGGGGGGGACCGAAGGCGGGCCGGCACGTTCTAGAATTCGGAACTATTCGACGAGCGAGTAAGCCGAAGGTCCTTCCAATACGGACGAGGGGGACGGAGCGTGAAGCCCTTTCCGCTTGGAAAACGAAAACGCGCGATATTCGCCTTGATTTTTTCGATCACTATCTCAGCCATTATCTAGCCGGAGTCCAGCCGAGAATGTCGGGGTACTCTTGAAGCTTTTCGATCGGTTGCGCGATACAGCTAAACGAGCATCGTGTGCACGTATGCATGAAGCTCTTAGCGTAGACACTTCTAGCACGTGTTGGCGTCTTTGCATATCACGCCGAGCGCACACGTGCGCCTAACGCGCATCTGACAATGAGATCCGGAATATGCAAGTGTCCATGAGAACCACGCGCAGCTTTGCAAATTAGAGAATAATCGGAACAATAAGCGAAGTAATCAACAGTTTTTCGCGCGACGGTTATCGATTTGCGATTATGTGTGCGTTCAATCGCGCTCCGAAGGTTTTGCCCATTCATTTTTTCCCCCGTCCGAGGGAAAAATCGAAACCCGTCAAGAGTCCAACGCAAAGTTCACATGAAATCGAACAGCACTTTTAATATTTCCGTCAGGGACGCGTGGATAAGTTTATCCGACTCGAGCGCGGGTTGCTTTTCACGGCTGCGAGAGAGATTGGAGAAAATGCAAATGCGTGTTCCGGCACGTTAAGTGCTAATTGCGCGACGGCGGATTTTTGCATTTATTGCTATCGGCGAGTCGTATGTACGTATCAATATCCTGCTCTCCCACGCGAATACATTACTGTCAAAAATTAGATAAGGGAACTTTTAATCACAGATTCCGATTTCCGCATAGGAAGCCGGCGCACCTTCGACGATACTCGCGTGGGAATAATGTCACTTGTATGCCATCCGGAAACGTTTGGTTTAAGTGCAGCGTCAGCGGTTCCCGGCATAAAGTCGCTTGTAACCGGTGCCGCGTTATCAGGAGACCGACGGATGTTGGTGGAATGGTCGTGAGAATGACACAAATAAAAAAAAAGAAAGACGAGCGAGAAAAAGATCAGGTCGCGTCGCGCGTTCTCGTACTTCGAAATGAACGAAGAAACGCAGGCAATGTAAAGAGAAATACAACACAGCTTCCAGAAACTAAGATAAAGCGTAAAGATATACGCCACGGAGATACGTAAAATGTGAGATCAATGAAACGGGTCCAGTCACCAAAACTGGTTTCGTTGTGCTTCCTACGGAAACCGCAAAAGTATTCGTTGTGACAAATTTTAAACGTTAGTCCTGTTACACAAGCTTCTTCAGTTACGGATTTCGGAGAGACTAGATTCTCGCATATATGGTGTGCGTGACATCAAATAATCCGTCCATGATCCATCGATGCGGCGAGAAGAGAGAAAGAGGGAAAGAGACAGAATGAGAGAGGAAGAGAAAGGGAATAAGAAAGAGAGAGAGAGAGAGAGAGGGGGGGGGGGAAGTTGCCGTGCTCCAGATTACGAGAACCTAGGTCAATATCCTCCGAGAATCCTGTCCCCTCATTCTACTTTCAGGACAGCCAAGCTGGCGGTGGCGTCAAGTCGATGAACGTCAATCAATTTATAAGCGGGAAATCGGATATTTTTGGCACGAATACGGTTCGCGCCGATTTTACAAGCGGCTGACTCGCGATAAAGCAAACAGTGAAATTCGAATATAGGGGACCAGTGTGAGATAAGTACCCCTGTCTGTATTTAGACTTCTGTACCCGACGTAATTTTAAATTGGATCAAGGTCTCAGGCAAACAATATTTTACGATTTTATTGCAAAATTATAATAACTCGATAATTACGCACATTTCTTCTTTTACATCTCTTACGCAATCTCTTCCCCCCTTTTTCCTTCTCGTTAGGTATTCTCTAGATATTTAATAAGAAACATTTAAGAAATTGAAATATTGACTTGGGATTTAATCTAACATAGGATTTAATCTTTAAGAAGAAGAAGAAGAATTTAATCTAATCTTAATATATTGTTACTTCTTTCTGGGATGTAATTCCGTTTCTTCAAACAAGTCCAGTGAAGCTCTTACGGATCCACTCGTTAAATGAAATGCAATAAATCAATAGTTTCGTTGTGATCGATAGTTAGAATTCAACAATATGTCAGTCAGGCTAATATACGAAATAGCTTCAGTCATTTCGGTATCGAGAATCGGCTAAGTGCTTAGGTCATCGTTATTTGAAGGAGCGGCGCGCCGTATAGGGCGATTTGGTAAACGATTTGATCTCGCGCTCGATGATTTATTACTATGGCCGCTGTCGTTTTCCATTGGCGAACAGGTTTGAATAAGATCGGAATTTTGAGATGATAAAAACGCCGGAAGCTATATCTGTTAAACACACAACGCGATTACTATATGTCCAGAGTCTGTATGCTATGTGTATCCTTAATCCGTGGATACGCGTTTATCTATCGAAAATGAAATCTTTAATATCAGAATTATTTCTTTATTCTCTTATTACCTTCTTTGCGATATTGCAGAATTTATAATATAATTAATTATATATGAAATCTAATTAATTGTATTTCATATTAATTATATTTCATGTATTGTAAATGCTGCCGAGGAAGTAATAACACTGCAAATCCAAGCGTGTTATTTTAGCTGAAGCTTTTCTTACACATTTCTTACCGTTTTAAATCATTTAACACGATTGAACATATTAACTTTTAATTAAATACGATTGAACCTGTTAAATGACGTAACCTAAAACAGCAAGAAACATGTAAAAAGAACTTCAATCAAATGTGTCATTTCTAGATGTTTATGCGTGTAAAAATAACACGCTAGGATTTGTAATGAAGGGACTAATGTAATAAGAAAATAATTTCTTAAATTATATTTCATATAATTAATTGTATTGTAAGTATTTTTTGAAGGTTAATATTTTGTGCCAGATGTTACACATTTTATGTTATAAAATTATTTTATTATATTAAGTGTTCAAATGTACTACACACACCGTAACATTCTAAACATTTTAAAATACATTTTTCATAATATTGTCAAGTTGGTCACTAATTACATTAGAACAAGTTGCTATAATTCTTTTAGGTTTATTTTCTGAACGATAATAAATTCCTGCGAATACATGTTATCTTTCAAAAACTCTCATAAGAAAAAATCCTTCTAATTATCCTCTTAATACTTTTATATGCAGAATAATGAGAAGAATCAATTTATGCTAAAAAAAGTATATGATTCCATTTTAAAAAAGGTGCAATCACATCTTATAAGTACATCGGTGTATTGTTTGAAAAAAATATAATCACGGAATGATATACAGTGGCGTGCAAAAGTCTCCGGCCAGATGCATTTTTCACGTTTTCTTTCAAAAGCGAAGACTAAAAGAATTTTGACTAATATTGTATACATATAAGAATATATCATTTTGAAAAATAATATAAGAAATGAACATTATTTATTACTGGATATGTATTTACTAGTCAAAATTCCTTTGGTCTTCGCCTTTGAAAGAAAACGTGAAAAATTCATCTGGCCGGAGACTTTTGCACGCTACAGTATATACATATATATATATATATATTTAATTAGATAGCTAAAATTCATTGCAATCATATCTTAATTACGACGAGTTTGGAAATTACAGTTCTCGTTACAATACACATTTTTTGTTTTCTTAAACTGTAAAGCAATAATCTCATGGAAGTTTGTTTAGGACGGAACAAAAGATTAAACGGAAGATCTTTTGCCGAAGGCACCTTAAACGGGTGGCATTTCTGCGCTTCAACAGATATCATGGACAAAAGCGACAGAAAAAACCGGACGGACAAAAGAACTAACCAATCTATTCCTCGAAGAGTCTACCGCTTTTAAATGCTATTTAGGCGGTGCCTTTCGTATTTCCAGCTTGAAGTTGAGGACGGCCAGTCACAGAAGTGCATGAATGGCCGCGCTGTCTACCTAGGGATCCGGGATCCTTCGAAGAACTTAGCCAAACGAACGCTCAATGGTTGATACCTCCGGGACGTCGAGACGAAAGAGGCCACATCAAATATTATAAATACGAGAAACGCCTCTCGCGCTTACACCGCTTTCTTATCTGCAAATTTGATAACTGCATCCGGCCTTATCCTAATGCAAATAAAGGGCGCGGGACGACTGGAGCTTCGAATGCACGACTGGAATACTAATACGAGAGCGTTGCAGCAAGTTCGCGTAAAGTGTCATATTAAAAGTTTGAAAATAACTATGTACCGTTTCTTGATTCATGAACAACTGTTCTTGAACGTGTCACGATGATTCATATTTTAAAAGCGGGTCTAGATTTTATTGAGGCGAGCAAGGCTAAATGTGATTAACGGTATTTTCCGATTAAGTGCGCTAAGCAAATCGATTAAAACAATTAAGCGCTGCAGAATGCCATTCCGTTCGAGTATCGTTATTATCTGTCGGAAATTATTGGTGAAATCTGAGATCTGAAATTTAACGGCGAAGAAACCATTAGAAACTTTGAGTCACGCTAGCCAGAATGGCGTTGGCCTATCCTACAAGCCAAGGGAAGCGTCGAATGCCGGAATCGTAGACGAAAGTGCGCTTCACGGCTCATCGCCTTCTCATTTCTTAGATTACATGGTAGCCGAACGAGGTGTCCGCTCGATTAATACCGCAAACCACAACACTGTCTCACCTGCATCGTAAACACGTCGTTTACATCGCGATTATTAATGAATACGTTGCAAGAACCGTGAGGTTTTTCTTGAATTTGTCTGGAGATCGTTAATTCGTACTTACGTCACGTTTAAATATTGGAAATTTATTCCTTCGTCAGTAAACATATGTTCTTTCAAGTGGTGGGAAATATAAAATCGAGATATTTATACCTACAAATTATATATTCTTAATAATATTTATAAAACAAATATTGCAAAAAAAAAAATAAAAACATTATTTGCATCGAGAATCTATAAAAAGAATAAAAATAGACTTGTTGAAAGACTTCTAAAAAAAGATTATAAATTTGATGACATAATAAATTAATTTTTAAGTGTAATGCTTTGTGCAGAAATATTACTAAAGAATTTGTTTATATAACAATAAATATAATAGTTTAAATGAATACTTTTATCTTGTTATTGGTAATTTACATCTAATCTAATCTAGTTAATCGAGAATTGTGTCTGCATGAAAATTATTGATTTCGCGCCGACAATGAAAGTATTGGAACGCAATATTAACATAAGACTGCTACGTAAGGCCTTGCGCACAATGGAGGAATATTAAATATTGGAATTAGAGTTTTAGAATTAGTTTCCTCAATGAACACTATAGATAAATGATAAGTTACGTTGTATTTCGTATAACACATTTATGTCTTATATCTTATTAATATATATATATATATATCCATTGTGCATTACGTTCAATATTCATTGAGGAAATTGATTCTAAAATTTTAATTCCTATTCCTAATATCTAATATTCCTCCATTGTGCGCAGGGCCTAATGTTATATAGTTCTAATAGCATTTTGTGAAATAACATTTTCCCGCTTGTGATATTTTCTCCGTAAAATTAAGTTTTCAAGGAAAGAATTTTTTCGCACGATACCAATCTAAATAACCTATAAGATTAAAAAATATCTGATCGGAGAATTGCAGATCACGGACTTTTGCGAGTCCAATGACTGTGGAGTGTCTACTGCGTCATCGAAATTTTGCGAAATATCGTTTCCTCGAATCACTCGACTCCTATTCACTCATTTTCGTTTGTAACAATCAGCGATACATTGTTGCGCGCGATCGCAGTTTGCTAGATTGTAGTTCCCGACCTCGGGCTGCACGCGAGGTAACCCTTTTTTTATTTATTTTCAGAAAAGGACAAGCAGCCCAGTCTGAACGTGTAAATTATCTTAATGAACCGCGCGGTCCGATGCGCGGCCGTTTCTCTCAATGAAATCACTTTTTCGAGAGACGTCTCGACTTGGAAGCGTCCGCGCTAAGCACGAGCCGCGCGGCCCCGAAACAGGTAGACCGACCCTTCTCCGGTTCCTTGCCGATCTCTCTTGAGACGCTTTTTTATTTTTCGCAGACGGGTTGGTCCGCAACCGCAATTTTCGGTTGTCCGCGTCTCCGTCGTATCCATCGCACCCGGGTTCTCCTCCTCTCGCTCCTATCCCTTCTCGCGCCTTCCTGTTTCGAAGGCGCCTCCCTTTGTTTCGGAATCGCTGCGGGAGCGAACCTTGGGAGTGTCCCGGGCTTATAATACCCACAAAATGTGTTTTTCGCACGTACCGTTGAGATTTTTACCTGCCGATCGAGCGGCACCGTCAAGAGGAAAGGTTGTCGTGATGCTATTTATAATAAAGCCGCTTCAATTCTGACACGGCACGTATCAAAGCAAGACAAATGAAGATCTGTCACTTTTACCGGTGCGCCAGGATCCTTGCTATGACATTATTTAAAGAATGATGGTGACGGTAAGGTGTAATATTTTCCGAGTTTCGGGGACTGCGACTCATCGAAGCCGATATAATTTCAGAAGTAAGGTGGAACATCGATGTTAATTAACGGTATCGGCAAACGAAACAGACAGCTATGTTTATTCTTGATAATGGAAATGATTAAACGTAATGGTGCGTGGAAGATTTAATCCAAACGGAATTGTACCAGCTTTATAGCTTCTGAATGGAAGACACTCTGACCCATTTATGCGCACGACGGTGCAGCCGAAGGTCTTTGCTACAGGCGTGTTGGGAAGACGCGCGAGATCCGCGTCCTCGACCGAGAAAAATCGAACAGCACGAAGTTTATCTCCCCTCCCGGGTATGAATACGGACGCTTAACGAGCACGAATCTTGGCGGCCGTCTGCCTCCGCATCGCGAAATAATCAGAAACGATGATGAGAGTCAAGTCGGACGCCTCTGTGGCCCGGCGACACCTGACGCTGCTCGCGGCCTCGAGAACATCGTGTAGGATTCGTTTTTTTACATCGCGCAGCACAAAAATCACGGGTAGACGATCAAGAAATAAAAGAGAGGAGCAAGAATTAAATTAATTAATAATTAAGAAATTTGTTTGATATTTTTTTGCGAAGTTATGAATCGGTTGTTTCTTCTAGCCCGATCGATCATCGAAGGAAAGGAGGTAGGCTCGAGATTAAAAACCGAGATGGGGATAAAGTCGAGGCAGAGACTTAAGCTCGAGGTAGACCGCATATAACGCTCTTAACACGGCGGCTCTTACGGCTGGCTTAGCACTGACAAGAGTTTCTTGCGCGTGCCGGCAATTTCGCGGGTCGGCCGATAAAAAGCGGCGATTCTGTCCGCCGATCACGTACTCCGTCCTCCATACGCCTGAGGATCCGCCGCGATAGATGAAATAAGTTACAGTTTACGATACCGCGCGTCAAGTGCCTCGTCGACGGTGGTTTTGCGAATGTGGGCTGGCGGTCGCCCATTACACACGCAAGTGAACGAGAACGGTTTTGCGCGAATCCCGCAAATGTAACGCTCCTCACGAGTCGCGGAGGTTAGCGACGAGCCTCAAGTGCTTTGATGGAGCGGTCAGTCCTTATACAGAGCAATCGGGACCTACCGCGCGTTCTTTCAGCCTCGGACTCTCTGATCGCCCTGACGTCAATTTCTTCCCAACCTCATCAGGCCCAAAGTGAGATTTCAAAGTTGCGATTGTTGTTTTTCGCATTCAACTGCTTGGCGGGAGTTATGATAGGTGGGTTATAAGAACCGGTGATGTCATACGTGATACCCGGCGAACTAAAGAGCTTAACGAAACATTTCCTTAATAATTCGTTATAGCGCTTTGAGTTGTAAACAGTTAAAAATAAATGAATTTTACAAAATTGTAAAAGAGATGTTTCAATTAGAGAGACGCATTTTAATTAGATATCAAAATGTGATTTTTTGTTTAATCTAAAGTGAACTTTGGGACGATTGCGGCATGTAAACTGTGCGATTTTACACGCTGCTTTTTGAAGAGCTAATAAATATAAAAATCATAAAATTTATAATTTTATTTCCGAGACATTTTGGCGAGAATTGCAAAATTAATTGTCTATAATCCAAGTTTTGCTAAGAAATAATCGACTTTAAATTTATTAAAAATCTCATTGATTTTATTTAATCTATAACGAATTAATAAGAGAACGTAGAATTATCAGCAGGAACGTATTTTTGTAACTAGTACATCGTGTGTATGAAACAGGATTTGTGATTCTTAAGAAGAAGAGTTGAAGTTGTTGAACGTCGTATTCTCATAGTCCAAATTGTAGAAGAAGCGACTCTACAAGCTGTATATGACAATGTGGTGGTGGACATTTTGAACATTTGTTATAAATAGGCACAAAAATTTATACATTTTCATCTAAATAATAAATTCTGTATTTTTGTAAAATGGTATATCTGTTTTATATGTCATGTACAGCTTGTAGAGTCGCTTCTTCTACAATTTAGACTATGAGAATACGACGTTCAACAATTTCAACTGTTATTAACATTATTAAAATAAATAATTATAAAATTATGTATTTTTATAATGTTTTGTTATCATTAGCACTAAATTAATTACTATTCTTTAAGTTGTTAAGCTTACCCAATGTTTTATCGCGTTGTTTCAAACGATATACCAATAGTGATCTTTAATTCGATTTTGGATGAATTGCCGATATAAAAAATGTCTATTTTACCATACATTATTCTATTTTTGTCTATTTTATCATAGAAAAAATAATTCATTAGTTGATATTGATCTGTACATTTTTATCATGTGAAAAAATGATATAAATTATGGTATAAATTATAAGTCCACGCATGAATACAATAAAAATAAAATTAAAGACGGTATAATAAAAGCCAATGTGAGCCAACGCCGTTATCGAGGCGAAACAATTATTCATCAAATGTACAATATAAATATACAATACAAAGTAAACGTTTCGACTATAATTTGAGTCCTTTTCAGTACTAAATTATAATAAAAAATAGATGAATGAATTCGCGTTACTTTCACCAAATGAATTAATTAGTAAGTAGAATAAGAAGTAATGAAAGAAAAATTAATGAATTGAGTGAATTGACCAAATTATGAAAAATTTTGAAAAAGAAAGAGTACATTAATGTAAGTAATTTTTATAATTAAAGGTTGATAGACAAAAAGAAATTCATTTAAGAAACTGTTCAAGATATTGTCTGAGTGGAAAGAACGCAAATGTCGTGTCACGACTAAGGATGAAAATGAATGTAGATGACAATACTGACAAATATTTATAGGGCAGGTTTCCTTCCTAGGGCACCGGTTCGAGATTGGCATGCGTGAAATCTTGTGAGGGAAAGATCGACAATATGGAGTGTTGATACAGAATTCCGCGAATAGAAGTTCCTGAATTAAAGCTCGTCAATACGGAATGTTGATACAGAATTCCGCGAGTAGAAGTTCCCGAATTAAAGCGCGTCAACCAAATCAAAATATCCCGGATCTAAAAGCTCTGTATCTTTCTGAAAATTTAGACCATTGGATTGCTTTTTAATATGTACCATTTCTGAGACAAGTCTTTTTCTATAATGTGATTTGTTATCTAAAATTTCAATATTGCTCCAGTCATTACTTCTTGTTCTACTTACTAATTAATTCATTTGATGGAAGTAACGCGAATTCATTCATCTATTTTTTATTATAATTTAGTACTGAAGAGGACTCAAATTATAGTCGAAACGTTTACTTTTTTGTATTTGTATATTCATATTGTACATTTAATAAATAAATGATTTGTTTCGCCTCGATAACGGCGTTGGCTCACTTTTATTATATCGTCTTTAATTTTATATTTGAGAACCTTACTATCATTAATATTTAGTTTCAATAAAAATAAGAAGCAATTACAACAACGGATGCAGAATTATATCAATTTCGAGAATAGAATTGATGCTTGAAAACACCTTCACTACTGTGCGATGTGCCATGCCTGAGCGCGCGAATTTCGGACAGTTTGATTAGTCAACTTTAAACTCTTCTCATTTGAAAACTATTATAGCCTCGACATTTTGGTATTAGGATTTTTATCTCAAAATGATCTCAGGAATCTGTCTATAACAGGTGTCACGCAAAGTCTAGGATGTATGTATATTTGGAAACGGCTATCAGCGAAATTAGGTTTTCTCGCATTTGATAATCTCATTAGAGCAGTCAAGAGTTAATTACTATTATTAGCCAATGAATGATGTGGCTTCGTCTAGAATTGCACATTCGTTCTACCCGCTATAGACAGCTTCTTATCTGCGTGTATAGCAGCGTTATATTTGCCGAATGCAATTCGAGTCTAGCATATGCTAATTATTATTTGATTCATGCGAAGATAACAGCTGCGGCCGCTAAATTTATGTTCACCGTTAACGATGCCGTCTAGTCTCAGCGAAGGCATTATACACTTGGGCGAATTTCCGGCGCGACTTTCTCCCTTCTGTGAAGAGCGAGATCCGCCGCTCTTATCAGGCAACGCCAACGAGCTAATGGTCCTGCCAATCAATTTCATAATGTGATTAGCAATATCGGCGATCGATGGCGCAGCCATTCCGGACTTTCGACATCGACGCCACGATACTGTCGTCCCTTTGTTCCCCGTCCTCATCGCGGAATTGTTTCCTCCTTGCGCCGACTTTATCTTCCTCTCTTCTCTTTCCTTCGGTGAAATATACGCGCATCCTCCACCGTTTCTTTGCGCGGCAAGTCTCCTTGCGAATGGCAGGTGCTCGCCACGTGCAGCAGTACATGATCACCACCCTTTAACTTTAATAAGACAGCGCTCGCACCACATAGTGGCATGCTCGTTTGAAGTAAGTGTAAGCGTCACGAGAGATGGGGGCCGCCGTGCGGCGGGGTGTTCATAATCATTTACACGGGCTGCAGAGAAGAGCGGTGCTTTTAATTTTAAGATCAGTTTTACGGCAACTCAAAAAGTGTTTTAACGTCGAGAAATGATGGTTTCCGTATGTATGCGCACAAACGCGTACCGTTAAAAGCGAGTAATATAAACGCCTTCGAATTTGGATAAAATAAAAGGTATATCGAGAACTTGAGAGTTTAGAAATCCACTCAGAAATTATATCCGCTCGTAATTTATTTCCATGATGTATATTGGCATTTTAGATTTGTTAAGCTGATCAATTAATTAAATAAGATTAGTAAGATCATTAATTTCGTAAAATAATTTTAAGATCGTCAATTTTGGTATTAATTATAATACTAACCTTATAATAATTTGAATATTAATTTTCGTTATTCAGGTAATGATATAATGAATTTGTCAAACAAAGTGGTTCTCATAAGTTATTAGCTTTTAAGAACGCGACTGATGACATCATAAAACCAGCGTTTTCTAAGGGCGTTTTCTTAACATAATGAACGGCAATATACATACGTCGCTCGTTAGAAATGTCATTAGACGCATTGCGGTATTTGAGTTTCGAAGCACTCAAAACGAATTGCCTAACAACTTCGAACAGGGAGATTTATTTGGCCAGCAACGCTTAGTGCAAATTAGGAGGTCCTAGCAGCGCTTAACGAATTCTAAGAAAGAAACGTGATGTGGGAAAGAAGAGGCTGATCAAAGAATCAAGATGAAGGCGCGTCCCCGAGGGATGCCATCGTTCCCTGTCGTTGCTGTTATGAATAATTAAGGTCACTCCGAATAATGAACGGTCGCATTTGATCTGCCTTGATCTTGTCAAGGTACCTTTCAGTACGTTTCAGAAGGATCTCCTGATACGTGGAAAATTTTCTTCTTGCTCAGAAGTGTGCTAAGTATATGGTGGCGCGGATTAATTAAGAAGATTAATTTCTCCGAACGATCGATTGATTTAAGAAAACGGCCAGTACTTCGACTCTCTCTCTCTCTCTCTCTCTCTCTCTCTCTCTCTCTCTCTCTCTCTCTCTCTCTCTCTCACAATCGATAATACTTTCAAAATTCGCGTGGTTATCGCGGAGATAAACACGTGTCTCATCAGGCACGCGTAAAAATCTGCGTCGTTACTATATAGGTATGCATCGGGTTTTATGCGATATTAATATCCAAGTGTCGCGTAATCTTGCGTTTCGCGGAATCGCGCGATCTCTATCTGAACGGCCGATGCCTATCGATTACGCGATTATTAACTTTAAATCCGTAGAAAGCTCGACTGACCTCGTTCGCCTGGCGTACGCGCCGGCCGTCCAGACGAAATTCTCATCAGGGGAAAATGCTCCCTAAAGACCCTTAATGACGACTGTCTTGCCGGCGAATACCACCGTAGGTATGAATTTTTCACATTACTCCGACATGTGTTTTCACATGATCGGTAATGCCACACGATCGCGTGAGGAGCGACCAGCGTTGCCCTCGTGAGTTTAATGAAAACGATAATTTGCAATTTCCAGAAATTAGTGTACCGCATTAAGCGGGATAGGCGTGCACGATCCGGCTGCGCAAAAGAAAGGCGGTTATGATTCTTAAGAAACAACCTGCTGGTACACGTGCCCGCTGACATTCACGCACGTGCACTCGCGCACGTGACATTCACGACCGACTAATTATTAATTGGCCTTATAGCGTAGCGTGCCGCTGGCTGCACGGTTTTGCGTGCAGTTTTTAAGCAGAAAAAGCGAGTACCAATTAAAAGAAAAAAAACATTCGATTAAGTTCATGTTAGCTAACCTTGCAGTTCCTTCGAAATTGATAAATCGTTTTTCCAATTTTTGTTCTACGATTCTTATTTTATCCGTACGATGTTAACCGTAAAAATGATACGTCTGGTTCCATAAAATAATATCTAGATAATTTTACATATCTTTCCTATTTTAATGTACAAGATGTATGACGAGTGAATCTTTTTTATCTTTTTCCGATAGTTCGATATGAACTCTATGATAGAGTTTTCGATTTGACTGTATCAATTATGAAAGAATCAATAAGAAGGATGTACTCTTCGATGCTTTCGCTCTTAAAGAAGATAGACTCGTGCCGGATGAAAGCCGCTGGCAGTTCTGCCGAACGCGATGGTACAAACTACAAATCGGTCAGTTGTTTTTGATGTAATGAAATTTTCAGGGTTGGGAAAGTTACTTTATAAAAGTATCTAGTTACAGTTACAGTTTTTTGAAAATGTAACTAGTTACAGTTACAAGTTATCGATTCTGAAAAATAACTCGTTACAGTTATAGTTACTTAAAAAGTAACGAGTCGTTACTTTGCAGTTACTTTCTCGCAATGAAAATAAAAATATCAAATCTACACTTAGTGATAAAAATTTATTGACATTTAATACAAAATCAATACTAATGTTGCTAGGCTCTCGGATATAAAATCAAAGATAATTTGGAAGAAAGCCAATGTGAGCCAACGCCGAGAGAGAGATGTCGGGGTAAACAATAAATCTATTATTCAAAAATACACTATACACAAATCTAAAAACCGCAAACGTTTCGACTCCGATTTGAGTCCTCAGTGCATACAATTAAAAGTGATAAATGAAAT
>NJRL01000028.1:453021-469151 GCA_003063815.1 Aphaenogaster rudis | reverse complement strand
GCAATCTGCCAAAAGTTTGAAATATATATATAAAGTAACTATTAATGTAACTATTAAATTAGTTACTAGTTACCGAAAATATGTAACTGAGTTAAGTTACAGTTACAGATGGAGAAAAAGGAACGAAGTTAAGTTAGAGTTACCGAAAAAAAGTAACTGTAACTGTAACTTCGTTACAAGTAACGAGTTACTTCCCAAACCTGGAAATTTTTTACACTTAGCTAGTCACTTTGTGCGTGGAATTACTTTTTCAGCTTGGTGTACATTTAATCGCGATTAATTGAAAGCGGCGCTTGCGCAAACTTGGCATAATTGTTCGTTCAAACATCACGGATATATGTATGTATATGTACGCTTAAGGAGAAAGTTAAAATTCAAGGATCAATACAGACGCGTTAGATTCGCCGAGGGGGGAGATTTACGCGCGGTTCCCATCTCTTCCATGGAGCATGCAAAACCAAATAAATATAACTGCGGCGAACATCGATTATTTGATAATAATAGGCGATAATAAAAATTGATTTAACACGGATAGATAAATAAAGAAACATATCTGAAAGTAAAATCATTCAATATGCGATGTAATTTTATAAATGATAATGAAATGTGTTAATATATAAGTCATAGATTAATATCGATTCTGTCGATCGATCGTATCTGCTATTCAGCGTAATATCTGGCTGATATCTAAAATTCCGACTTGAATCAAACTCCGTTAAGCCAACAAAATGTAGAGCAATCTCTTATCTTTCGTTAAACACTTTGCACGAATGATAAGCTGACGCCACGACCAACGCAAGAATTACCTCTTGTATTCCTCGCGCTACAGGCGCCAGAACGTTTTTTTTTCTTTCTCGTTACGTAACGATTATGGACATTACTTCGGATAGATAGAGTCATCGCTTCATTTACCTGCGACCGCATTGAAACACCTGTACTTTTCATACGAGTATCATTGGCAGCGCAGACACAGCTGTTTTATCCATTTATCATCATAAATGCAGTGCGTGGTTCTTACCAAGGCCTACCGCAATGAAGCCTGATAAAAGAAGCTTACTTGCTTCAAAGTACAAGACGGAATTGAAGACGTCAAAAATGGGAGAGCATAAGAGGATTCGCATTTGAAGGAAGGATTTTTCTTTCTTTTCTAAAATAGAAATAATATTTGCTAATATGATTGTATTTTAATATATTTAATGCGAGTGTTTGTAGAACTTATGAGAATCCCGAAATCATCTTCGAGAAAGATTATGTTGCAGAAATTAGGATAACGTCAATCTTTCACTGTTGTAATGTGTAATAACTTTTTTTAATGATGTACGATACGTGAAAGATAGGAAGTATGACGAGAGAGAAGTTGAGATAGAAATTGGGTCTTAAGTTTTCGTTGCGTGAAGGAAGTGAATTATGTTATGCGCATTAATTAAGCGATTTAAGAACAGATTATACGGTTCAAACAAAATATAACTGTTTTAGAAAGAGCAGAACAATGCGAAGAAACATGCAAATCCTCATCAAAATTTTTATCGCTACGTGAAGGAACTACTATAAAGGAACATTTCACTTTCTATTCAAGTCGCTTCCTGTACTATGTACGATTCGAGAAGCTCACGCGATAAAGCATACATGCAAGTCAGAAATGATGTTAAATATAATACCGAATATCTAAATTTCCTCGGCGGAGTTATGGCGCTCGTACGTAGATAAAAATCTCATTTCTCATTTAGTACACGTTGCTTCTATTTATACAACGAATACAGACGCATATTAAATGGAAAGTAAAATCATCGTCAGTATGCCGTTACTCTTAAGGGGAATACCGCATTTCACCCCTCGCTCTCATCAGGGCGGGCTGTTCGATCAATCAGTTTAAATCTTCGTTCACCGGGCTGACCTTCATCGCCGCGTCGCGCCGCACCGCGCCGCACCGCGTCGCGTCTCGGCGACCTTCTTTCGACGAAAATCGAGTTAGTCTCCCGTTTCATCCCGGCGACAACCCTCTCTCGTCGCCCCTGTTCACGTATCCGTTCCGCGATCGGCGAAGACGGCGCGCGAGGGGTTTCTTGACCCTCGGCGTGTCCCGACGCGACGCGACGCGACGCGGTGCGGTGCGGCGCGGAGCGGAGCGGAACGCGTGGGAAGGGATCGTGGCGCGCGCGAAGGGCGTTTTCCCGTCCTGCGCCCGAAGCCGCTCGATGGGATCACCATGGAGACAGACGTCCCCATACCTTTATTCCCCGAGATATTTCCCCGTGAAGCTCCGGGAGCTCCCTGCTTCTTGCCGCCCTTGTGCCGCTCGCCGCTCCGCAAGGCTCGCGCCCGCGTTCGTTCCACCCTGGGCCGAAGGTCGGCGGATTGAGCTAGGTCGCATTTGCGGGGGAGAATCCCACCCCAGCCAGCCGTGGATTTTCTTATAATGTGCGAGAGACTACGCCCGACCCGACTCAGCCGGTCGACGACGCTCGCGTTTTGTCTCGGTAACCTCGAGACGGAATTCGCTCCGCGTTTGTTTCGAGGATTGGGATGGAGATCTACTCGAAATACATGACGTGTTGCGGGTATTTTCGTTAATATCTTGTATTGTGTATTGTACGCTATGGTATTAAATGCCATCTGAATAGATACTTTGAACTGAATGTAGACATTAATATTCATAACAGATTAACAAAGGAAATTGTGTATGGAAATACAAACTGCTTAAAAGAATTAAAGAGGAGAGAATATAAGGATATATTATAGTAATATTAAATTTACATATTTATCTCCATGAATCATTTGTATTCTGGTTAGATTAAAAGAATCCGAGTAAACTTCATCTATATTGTCTAGAACTGATCTGAAGCGGTTGTTTCAATTTCGAGCGGTTATTCCTCTTAATTTTGAATAAGTTGCTTCCACATTCGAACGTCAAATCGAAAGTGACAAAAGCCGTTCCTGTGTCAGTTAGAGATGGATGATGCTTAAAAATAAATTGATGTTTTAAAAATCAACTGGGAAAAAAAGATTGAAAATATATCGATTATATATATAAAAAAACATCAAAGATTCAATTAACCGCGCGTTTTACTTTTTTTACTTTTATTACTTTTTAAATTCATTTTTTAAATCTTGAAATGTTATTTATTTTACATTTTGTTTTAGTTGCATTAAACAATTTTTTATATTAAATCCGCATTGTCCAGTTTTTTAAATTAAAATGTACATCATTATTTAGTGGTAAATGTTGCTGGAAATATAGTTTTATAAATTAAAATAAAAAGTGTGCAAATTAGAAACTTTTACATTGCTTCCTCCATCATTTTTATCGCTTCTAACGCTTCCTCTATGAGGAATTAGCAAAATTATTAGCATATAATAGAATGGCTTCCTTATAGAAAAAGCTTTTTAAGTGATAAAAATGATGAGGAAACAATGTGCAAGTTTCTAATTTGCACACTTTTTAAAAAAAAATCTCCGTAAATAGACAATAAATAAAGAAACTTAATTTAAATAAAAATTTTACGTTTTCTCAATATATTACGCAATTTTTTCCTCTTTCTTTCTAGTTTTCTTTTTGTTCTATTGTTCTGGATATTTGATTTATTGGTTTTTTTATGCGCATTTAAAAAAATTTCTTTTAATGCGGTTTTTCGACGTTTTAGAACATTCTGAACACATTGACTAAAAAAAATTTTTTTTACAAAAACAAAGCTTCCTCTCTGAGGAAGCAAAAAGTTTTCTGTTGTTGAAATATGTACGTACCTAAGTTTTAAACCGTTTTATTGACTACATAAAAATAACAATAAAAACTACGTGTGCATTTTTGTTAAAAGTGCACACGCACGGTTTAGCATTTACAACATGGAAACTTTAGTTTGTATACAGTTTGCATTCAGTTTATAAATTTTTATTTTGTCACTTTCTCTAACTTTAATTTATATACAACAGTTAGTTTAGCTGATATATAACTTTTAGTTATAGAGATCATAATAATAAATGTATAATATTAATTTATTTAAAGAAAGAGAAGTCAGTTTGTCAATGTTAAGAGAAAAAATCGAAAAGAAAATTAATCGAAAAAAATTATTGATTAATTGAAAAAAACTATCGGTTTGCGATTAATCAAGAAACATCGCCCATTTCTAGTCTCACAATCAGTTCGATTTCAAAACGACTTGTCGATAGTTAACTTAATGGTCGAGCTGTCGACACATAAATACTGCTTTCCTTCGACAATCGTAGACATGCCGAATAGCCCTATTAATCGACCGCACTATGAGACTAGTTCCGCTTGTTAAGAGGACGATGCGTGAACGTGCTCCTTTGTTCTCTCAAACATGGCGTTACATTAGCATCGAAAAAGAAGGAAAAAAATCAGGAAAAAAGGAAAAGAAAGTTCTTTTGAAAAGGTTCCTTGCAACCGAGAAACAGATGCTTCGACGTGTCTTCGATGGAGAGACCCCACGCAAGGAAGAGACAGCGCGTGCTCTCTTCCATTAGTCACTGGAACTTCTTCGCCCCAATAGGCGCAGCCCGCCACCCCCGCGGTCTTTTTCGGGGTAATGCGTAACGCGACGCCGGCGGATGTAATAAGTTTGCTGATTAATGGTGCCGATCGTGGCTGGGCTCTTTTAACACTAATATCATCAATTTTTCCTCATTTAAGATCACATGACAGAATTACCCGTATTATTTTGAATCGACGACGTATTTTTAATTTAACAAAAATCGATGAAGTGAATTTTATAAAATATTACATTATAATATTTTAATGTACAACATACATTTTTGGTCACCTCGCCAAGGACTAATGCTATACATGTACAAGTTATATAATTTAAATTAGACAAAAATCGATAAAGTAAGTTTTATAAAATATCATGTTATAATTTTATAATCTATTACGTATATTATTGATAATGTTCGTGTAATCACAAGTTATATTCCGATTTTCTTGGTGATCGATTGTTACATAATATGCTGCGAGGAACTTCGAGCGTAATCTCAACGCAAACAAATATATCGATAATTTATTTCCGGTGTAACTTTATCTGTTTTCAATATGCCGCTGCATTTTTGGAAAAGGAATTTGCTAAGAAAATATTTGTTAAGAAAATATTTAAGCCAAATAATTTTTAGAAAGAAAGTAAAAGGATCCTGTTGCGTAAAAGGGAATATTGTTTAAGGGCATTCAAGGTGACCTATGCGTAAAACGGATAATGTTACCACCCTTAGGATGTTTTTTCCTTTTCCTAGACTGCGGAATCCCGCAGGCATTCTGAAGTTCTTTTGGCAACGAAGAGCGCATCCGCAAAAAGATGCGGACGACGATATTTTCCACTGAATCCGCAACTGGTGCAACGTGGCGCAACGTGGCGCAACATGGCGCAAAATTCCTCGTGACCGCGATCTATCTCAACACCGGGCTCGCGGTCACGATCGATACAGCCATCTCGAGCTGAGGGAATTACCGAAAAGATTACCATGTCCAGTCGCGATAATTAACGAACACGGGAGGCTCTCGGACGGACGAGCGAGACCAACGAGCTTCCAATTGGTTACGCGAAATCGTGCACCAAGCTGTCGTATGAATGATTATATTGGAAATGTAAAAATAGAATATTGTAACCTATAGCTTATAAATGTCTCCATCCCAAAAGGATATAATGTACAAAAGTATTACGAGCGAGGACAACGAGTTTCCGATGGTTATGAAATTACATTGGAACGAATTCGTGCAATGAACGCAATGCACCGAACTGTCGCATGATTAATTATATCGGAATGTAAAAATAAAATATTGTATAAATAGCTTATAAATATCTCCATTCTAAAGGATATAACATATAAAATTATTACGAGTAAGGACAACTAGTTTTTGATTGGTTACACGAAATCGTTTAATGAGTGCAATGCACCGAGCTGTCGTGTGAAAAATTATATTGGATTGTAAAAATAAAATATTATAACTTATAAATATCTCCATTCCAAAAGATGTAATGTACAAAATTATTACAAGTAAAGACAACGAGTTTCGAATTGATTATATGAAATCGTGTAATAAATACAATGTACCGAACTGTGGTGTGAATAATTATATTGGAATGTAAAAATAGAATGTTGTAACTTGTATTTTATAAATATCTCTATTTCGAAAGATATAATATACAAAATTATTGCAAGCGAGGATAATGAGCTTCGGATTGATTATACGAAATCATGCAATGAGCGCAATGCATCGAGCTGTTGTGTGAATAATTATATCGGAATATAAAAATAGAATACTGTAACTTATATATATATATAGTTTATAAATATCTCCATCCCAAAGGATATAATGTATAATTATTATGTTTCTAATAAATTATTTTAAGTACTAATCTTCAGTAATTAAGTTTTTAAACATTTATTATTCGGTGTTTGAGATAAAAGAATGAACATTTAACAAGAAATGCATTTTTTAAATGCGCATTATTTAAAAAGTAATTAACAAAAGTAGTCTTTTATAAACATTTATGTAAGGATAGGTGCTTTTTGTGTAACGAGAATCACATACTTAAATGATAAAATTAAATTCTTTCGGTATTTAAAAGAAAAACATGAGAAATTCTCATGCTCTAAAAAATCTTTTATGCAAGCTTTGATGCATGATTAAATTGTGTTTAATTTAAAATGATTAAAGCTGACCTTCTCTCTTTTTCATATAAAATCCAAACGTAATGTTTCAATAGCAAAAATTTTATTACCAAGAGAAACGATGTTTGTGCCTCATAGGTACAAGAAAAATAAATATGAGACTAAATATATGAGTAAAAAGAAAGGGCGAGTCGTGCTTAGAAACGTTTAGGTGTGACTGATGGGGATATCCATCGAGAATCCGTAGAATTCCGAACGAATTCGGGAGAGCGCAAAATTGCCTCTCACGTTTCTCTCGGCGACGGAACATTAAAAGGCAGAAAGCCCGTTCGTTCCTCCCGAAAAACCGTTTTCGTGGCGTGGCCGTTAATTGCGCTATTTTCTACCGCTCGGGGCTCAAGGACGGATCTCAAACAAGACTACTCTCCTTCATTATCCTAGCTCGAGCAGCGACGTCATGGAACGACCAGTAGCTTTTGTAATGATAATGCCGGCTCCGCGTACTCGGACATCTTTGTTTTTTCCTCGCGTTCCCCTATGCCGGTTTCGTAAGATCAAGTCATTCGTTAGATGATCTACACCTGTACAAATTTCGTATGATCCATGGAAAGCATTAGCTTTTCTTTTCTCCTCCGTTTGCTCGTGAATGGCCAATTGGGCGCGGTTCCCTCAACCGCAAGGAATCCAGAAGAAAAGGCGAAGACTGTCTCCTGAATAATGCAACGACGCTTCGTCATACCACGAAAACGTGTGGCTAATTCCCTTTATCAGTCCCCGACACAATTCTTCAAGCTTAATTCTTACGCGGATTTTTAAAGAGTTTTTTCCGATTTTCATCTCTTACTTGATGTTTATATTAACTCTCTAATAGCGTTCTAGTTGTTTTTTCTTGCTCAGTAAATGCATTGGATAATCGAAAAATGACAAACTCAAAACTGCATCCACATAATTCTGTTTGTTCAAATTTAATCTTGCAGGATATCTAATAAACGAATGTCCGTGAATTTCATCTCGTTTTAATTAAAGATTACGTAAAACCGAGAGATTATACATCTTCCTTCTAAGAAATAATCTAATTATCAAGTTTCTAAGTCACCGACGAAAACAGAAAGTTTGAATTTGGGGCGAGATATTTATAATTTATCGGAGGAATGTAGAAGTCGTGTATATCTCGCTGTGGAATAATCTCTATCACGCGCGAGCAGCCTCTGGGTGGAAGCAAAGTAAACTTTCCCTCCAACAGAGTATCGTGGTACTGAGAAACACATCGGATTCTGAAAACGTTCGTGACTTGCGGCAAGCGATTGCGACAAAAGTCGATCACAAAACAGACATTGTGTGCGTATCGAAAAGCAAAGTTTAGACACGAACTTTTCCATTCTCGATCGACTCGGTCGTAATCGGATATCGACACGAGAGGAAACAAAGTGAGATAGCGAAAGTTATTTGAAGTTCATCTCCAAGTTATCATACGTGGGTTGATTATAATCGATGAAAGTTCGAAACGTTTGAGCAACAAAGTAACATTCCAAGGACACAGAAAATCTTGTCGGATCTTTTAATTGATTTTTATTTTTTTATATAAAGTTTATATTCGAAAATTCCTGCTCTTGTTCAAAGAACGATATCCATATCGTGAAAATAACAGAAGCGAGAGAAGAGAGAAATGAGTCAGCAAATAATGACAAAGGTAAAATGTATGTTTGAATAAAAACATATAAACAACGATAACAGATACTTGCGCGATGCAACGTACAAATGTGGATAGGAACAATCGAAAAAAAGAAACAGAGAGAAGGAACATGTCTAGCGATCAGCTTGACACCCGCCAGCTTGACGCTACTTATCATTCCGAGACGCGTTTCCGGTGGAAATACGTGTCGGAAATGGCATCTTCCGTGTGTTACAACGCAGTCGCGAATATGTTCGAGCGATTAGCGAAACGTTCAATCGTCGTCGTCACGAGTGCGAATATTACAATAGGCATAACTGCAAATCGGAATATCAACTGATGATTATGTATTTTCTCGCTCACAGATATTTCCCAAAATGAATGCTACATCAGCTAGATATTTGCGATTAGTTATTGCGCTAGAATAAAATGAATAGTTGTATTTGATTTATTATATTAAATTAAAGACGATATATAATAAAAGCCAATGTGAGCCAACGCCGTTATCGAGGCGAAACAAATTATTTATTCGATCTTTCCCCTACAAGATTCCACGCATGCCAATCTCGAACCGGTGCCGTAGGAAGGAAACCTGCCCTATAAATATTGGTCACTATTGTCATCTACATTCATTTTCATCCTTAGTCGTGACACGACATTTAATTTGCGTTCTTTCCACCCAGACAATATCTTGAACAGTTTCTTAAATGAATTTCTTTTTTTCTATCAACCTTTAATTGTAAAAATTACTTACATTAATGTACTCCTTCTTTTTCAAAAATTTTCATAATTTGGTCAATTTACTCTATTTATTAATTTTTCCTTCATTACTTCTTGTTCTACTTACTAATTAATTCATTTGGTGGAAGTAACGCGAATTCATTCATCTATTCTTTGTTATAATTTAGTACTGAAGAGGACTCAAATTAGAATCGAAACGTTTACTTTGTATTGTATATTCATATTGCACATTTGATGAATAAATGATTTGTTTCGCCTCGATAACGACGTTGGCTCACATTGGCTTTTATTATATCGTCTTTAATTTTATATTTGAGAGCCTTACTATCATTAATATTTTGATTTATTATATATGTATATATGTATGTATGTGTGCTTGGGTTTATATTTAATAATTTAAATAATTGTAAAAGAATTATGCAGTGATTTATAATTACACTGTTCAACAAAAAATGACTTTTTTCGAGCACAAGAATGAGGATAATCGTTTTCCGTAATTTTTTGGATGTTGAGTACAATTCCAATTTTGAGAACATTGCGGTTGAAGTTGCAAAAAGGGCTATTTTAGTGTTTCTTGGCATATTATAATTACTATGTGACGTTGGAGAAGTTTTATTGTAATCAAAAAATTAAGTATGTTATTAAAATTCTCAGCTTTTAAGGGGATCCTGGATTACCGATCGAACGCGATATTTTTTCTACACGTTGTTTGTTGTATTGGTTTTACAGTTTTAGAAACCTTTTCCCCATATAAATTAAAAAAGTTTAAGAAATTTGGATATTTTTTACCATACATACGAAACATTTGCTTCATATAATAGTTCTGCAGCCTGTATTTACAAAACGGGAACGGTATGATGCGCGGATTACATCAAGAATCAACGTAAAATTCTTAGAGCTGGGCTCAGATACCTAAAAAAAAAGATTAGCGTTTAATAAAATTTATGCATATGCTGCGTGCGATATTGATGTATTAGTGTGTAGTGATGTTTCGATGTGATGTATCGGTCAATAAAGTCGGCTCTCGCGTCGGAGTGTCTTTACTCCAGGATCCCCTTAAAAGGAATTTGTTGTGTCGATAACGATTAAAAAGATATTTATGACTAATATAGAATCTATTGCGTCAAAACTTGCGACTTATATAGATCATTAATAATCGATCAAATATTTTTTAATTATGTTATTCAAATATCAGATTAGTATTCAGTAACCAAAGAAATTTAAGTTTGAATAACATAATTAAAAAATATTTAGTAGATCTTTAATAGCCTATGTAAGTCGCAACTTTGACGCAATATTAATTATAAATATTTTTTAAATTAAAATCAACACAAATTCCTTTTAAGGGCTAAGAGTCCTAACAACACACACAATTTAAATTGCAATAAAACTTCTCTAATGCTTCGCATATCGTAGTTATAATATGTCAAAGTATAAACTAAAATAGCGGTTTTTGCAACTTTAACTGCAAATTTCTCAAAACTATGACGTGATAGAGCAATTTGGTAAACGGGATTTCTATTCAGCGTCCAAAAAACTACGAGAAATGATTATCTTTGTCCTTGTGCATTTTTCTGTTGAACAATGTTAGTGGTTTATTGATGTTTCTGATTGCATAAGGATGTCCGTAAATTCCTTGCCATTTGTAAGTAAATTGGTAGCACTTGCATTAACGCGCGTGTCACGCGTTATCGAATAGCATTTGCTGCGTATCATCCCCAAAATCATTAGCTCAGAGAAGGAATGACTGGTACGCGGATACCATCGCGAGAACGGAGAGGGACACATATTCAACCAAAATATCAGATATCATATCAGATATCGTATGCGCATCGAGCACCTGTGTGTGCACGTGCGTGTGTGCGTGCACGTTTGCGAGACAGCGTACACGGCGAGTGAAAGATGCGATGTGGCTCGAGCCAACGCGATATTCCGCTCGTAATGTTTCCTCAGACCTTTCTTTCACCTTTTGTACCCCCTTCACCCCTTGCTCGCCCGCCGTTCCCCCGGTATCGCTGCCTCTCGCCCGCCGCTTTCACGTGTACATCGAAGTCACGAATGTGCGTGCATTCGTATTCCAGCTGTCCGGCCGTTGAATTTACGGCCACTGTCCACCTCTCGTTTCCTGGAAACCACGAAGGTCCGCAAGCGAATTAGGTGTGTTCGCGGGTGATCAAAATATTTTTCCCCCCGCGCACCCGTCCGACGGGTGCGTATAATTGCTCGGCGGCAGCAGGAGGGGAAGGGGGTGGAATTCAATAATCGGCCGAGTCTCGCAATCGGAATTATGCGGGTCGAGCAACGAGGAAAACAGATGGCTTCGTTCGAGGATTACGATGTAGATTTCGAGGTCAATCGATCCTGCCAGCGTTAATTTGTCAGGTGTAACTTTCGTACACGTAATAATGAAAATAATACGTTTTGGTAACCACTATTTGCGCGCGTTTTAATGGCGTAATAAATAATACTACTATTAGTAATAATTATAGTGAATAATACGGATCTGAGCGCGAAGCTTTATTTCTGGATATTATTAAACTATTTTAAAAAATTGAAAATTTATATCCTAGAACAATTTTCGCTTTAAATATGTCGTGTTACAATACATATATCGTACGTGAATACTTGGAATTAAATCAGTGACAGTGCACGTTTATAAAATGGAATTATCGCTAAATTCCGTCATAGAGAAAATAACCGAGTAATAAGTCAAGTTTATCTGATAGTTGTCTCGAAAATTGATACAGTTTTCCCTCATTTCATTGACGGAAACTCGCAGCTGCGTCTCCAAGCGCAGTTAATCGCATGTTAGTCACATGACGCTCCGAAATGAGCAGCGAGACAATTTCGGACTTCGAATTCGTCCCGCGAGGTCCCTCGGCGACCAGGAAAAAATGTCCGACCCGGTCATTAGCGGCTTCGCAGAAGTTTCCTTTTTGGATCCCCACGGGATCATTAGGTGGACTTAGGCCAGGAAGAAGGAAGAAGGATTACATCGCGAGCACAAAGGCCCCGAATTTGAGAGCACTGCACTCCATTTGCTTTGTGTAGCGGCACGTGAAGCCGATACAAAGAAGATTAACGGCATTCCAATTAGACTTCCGCCCGGGAGCGGCATCCCGCCCATGGGAAAGCCCGGGATAAATTTGCGATCGATACCGATCGCGACGATCCGAGCGGCCGATCGATCGATCCGCGATCGTTTGCGCAAAGTGTCGCGAACTCGCAATTGGACCGCGTTCGCGTTTGCATCCGCGTGATCCGTGAGTGTTTTTTCGCAGGGCCACGGGCCCAGAATCGCGAGAGTTGCGCAAGACATCCTCGGGACGAAAGCACCATGATGGTGGCGGCAGGTGCTTCCGAGCAGCAAAAGCAGCACGAGCTCAAGGAAGAGAGCGGCTTCGCGGGCACGGGATTTAAAGGGAGAGGAGAGGAGAAGCAGAGAGGAGAGACCGACGAGCGGTGGAGGAAGAGATAGAGGGAGAAATCCCGTCGGAGTCCTCGCGATGTGATCCTGTTTAACGATAATGGCTGCGAGGTAGACGCGTGCCAGCTGGGTAACGCTTTCGGGGTCTGATTTTTATGCGTCCCTCTCTTTCTCCCTCTCTCTCCCCGTCTTCTTCTTCGTCTCCCTCGCACGGCGGAGCCGCAATCCGGCCGAGGGCAGATGGCTCGGGCCACCTTACCTTGTCGTCGCGGGGCCCCGGGGCCCCCGATTCCTCATCGTGTAAAAAAGGACGGACGACGGTCCACCACGACTCGGGACGTTGTGCGTTGTGTGTTGTACGCGAGGATCCACGCACGCACCTTCTCGTACCGACTCGCGGTGTCACGAGGTGGTTTCGCCGAGGCCGGTGTAAACAGCGCGCACACTCGGCGCGAGTAAAATAATGCAATACCGTTACACACATGGTTCGTGTCGGTAATGATTCCTGAAAGCAACTTCTTTGGCACGCGCGTGCCAGCCGCTCGTAATAAGAAAGTTCCAGCGACGGTGCGTGAATCATTTCAAGTATTTTGGACGGACGTACGCGAGCAACTGTTATGACATTATTGCTGATTACCGACCTGAGCGATAAACGGATCTGCCGATCTTTTTTCTCGAGACTCGAGCACAATCGGAATATCTAATTTCTATATTTCCTGTGCTTTTGACGTTGAGAAAAATATCATGAAATGTTATAAGGGAAAAAAATCTCATTGCATTAATTAGAAATCTGGTAGGTTCAACGGAAAAGTACAAATCAGATACTTATAGTTAAGTCTATCAAATATTCCAGCTGTTGAGAGATAATCAGAAATTCTGACACAATAACCAGAAATTCTATCACGATAACGAGAAATACTGTTTGTACGTTCTTGTTGATACGTTTTGTTGGAACAACGGAAACATTCTTCTCAGTGTACATTTAAAAAATAATTATTATATCAAATTGTATATCGCCGCCGGAACTACACTTATCTTGCGGCGGTCTTCGTCGAATTGCACAGGGTGGTGCCAGTGTGCGCGCGCGATGTTAAGATTCGCAAATATTTATCGCACTGGAAGAGATTGCAGTGCAGTTTACGCACGGTAAAGTACATAACGCTATATTTATATACGTAGTTCTTTACATCCCTATCTTTCTTCATCCACGGAATCCATTCCGACCATAAATATTTGAACTGTGCGTAAACAATGCACTTTTCGCACGGAAGCCGTACCGTCGAAAGCGTTATGTCGCATAAAGACGTCACGCTGTTAATCTTATCAATGCATAGACGCGACCGGGGGAAACTTGGAAAATGCAGGTCGATGCAACGTCGACGAGAACAAACGACGTTTTCGTCGCGACGCGGTTACGAAGTTCGTTCAAATGACATTACCGAGAACTTCGTGCGATGCAATACTACTTCGTTATGGAGAAATCAAATACTACATATGTGTAACAGAGAGCTCAGCTTAATTTACTTTCAAATCTGTTTACATATATACTGTTTGCATATATAAAGAAGAGAGTCTAAAATATTTAAAACAGAGGTTTATCTTTTACTCGATTTCTCGTTATGCATAGATTAACGTCGCAGCTGGAACGACGCTTTACTTTCAACGCTTTACGTAAGTTTTACTTTCATTATGATTTAATCCTTTCATTCCTTTAATCCTTTCAAATTATTTAACAGCTATAAGAAAAATATTTGTTTATTTTCATGCACGTGACATGACAAATAAGCGATTCATAAAAAACATTTAGACATTTTAAAAACGTATAAGGACTTTTCCATCGCGTTATTTTTATGACAACTATGTATAATAATTTACATTGCAATGAAAACCTTTTTTTTTTACCTTAGGTAAATCCATCTTAAATATTTCAAAGAAGTTATAATTCTACAAGCTGTTATTGTATTTATTACAACTTTTATATATTACCGAACCGCGCGTAATGGCAATAGATGAAAGACGATGATACTCTACGTTACCGAGAAGTTTTTAAATCATATCAAAATACGTGCTATCTATGTAAATGTAAAGTTTTTACAGTCATCTCTTCTCTCTACATAAGACTATAAGGAAGTAACATATATTCTCAGATATACAAATATAAATAGCAGTAATATTTTATTTCACAATTCATAATATGTAATATGCTATATAGCTACAAGTGAGAAGAGAAAGGATTAATTATTACTGAAAGATAATTCCGTCATGTAATAATTGTCGTTTAGGACGCGTCCAGCGATATGTTTTATAGAGAACGGATATGCATTATGGGCGTCACGTAGTTGTATAATGAGAGACGAGGGAGTGCAAGAGAAAAATGGTCAAGGAATACGAAGAAGCCGAGCTAAACTGGTAGTGACATCTCGTCTTCTTCCGCATGAGATGACTCACGATTGAGACTCGTCTGCCATCTAGAATTTGCTTACATGTGTACGTTCATATAGTTATCGTTAGTTAAAAAAAAAAGAAGAAGCGCTGAAGTACCGTTCAGAGATATCGAATATCAAGAGAGTGTGATAAAAAGCGCATTTTTTGTAAGTGTGAAAATTCTGGTATTAATATTAGTGTTTTTAAAGTGTACATTAATTGATAATTTTGTAACGCTACTTGTAGTCAAGTATGCAAAATATACAAAAATTCCTCTCTTTACTAAAAAGATATAGAAATAAAAAATATAGAAATATATATATATATTGGAGCTATGTAATCTTATTAGGCGATTATAATTTTTTATTATAATTTTTCGTCGCGTCTAAGACTTAAACTACAGCTATCCAGAGAAGGTAACGGGAAACCACTTTGGTTATTGTTTCCCAAAAGATGTCGCTGTAAAGACAAACCTAAAAAATAAAAAAACCCCTAGTCTCAGGGTAGCCCCTTGGTAGGCAAGTCACATAAAACGGCTTTCTCTTAAAGTCACTGCCAACGTTAGAGTGATCTGATATCGCACACTGAAGAAAAAGATCTACATTACATTTTTTGCAAATATATATAATAAAATAATTATAATATTATTAATATCGTTTTACTGCAGTCAACGAACATCTTTTTCTTAATGAGGATCGTAAGTATCGTGTTACAATGTGCAAAGATAAAACCGAAGCAGCGATAACTCTTTCGAACATATCTGTACCGCGAAAATGAAAAATGATTAATTTGTATGCAAAGGTTGCTGTTTCAATTCTGGTCATACGTTATGTCACATGCTGACACACCTTAAAACGTGCCTGTTCTGAGTTTGCTTTTCCAGGGAGCGAGATAACCCGACTCCCGACCGAGTTACTCTTTAATTGCTCTTCACATTGCGTTCGCATAAAGCGTTAACGCACCGTCTGTTACATAACGCAATGTGGACTTTTTCGAGAATTTGCTTCATTGGAAACTTATCTACCAAAGTGTTTACTACGAGATTATTCACGCAAACAGAGCACGCGTAACTAATTTCCAAAGCATGACAAATCGTTACCATCAGCGTGTTGCACTTATATGTATCACAGTCTCTTTTGTTAATTACTAATGCAGGAATTGAATACCGAAATAATTTTGCTAGCAATTATAATATACCGGTATCATATATATCACTATTTTTATAAAATCGGTATTCAAAAAACCTTTAAT
>NJRL01000028.1:395741-410685 GCA_003063815.1 Aphaenogaster rudis | reverse complement strand
GTACTTAAAAAAAAAAAAACTTACAATAGTCGTCAAACAATTCATAAAAAGAGTACCTGGTCGATATGTGTGTCTGGCAATCTAACGGTGTAGCCTCTTGTTCGCTTGGTTGACACATGCAGACTGATATTATAATGACATGTCAAACGCGAGTATATACATCGTGCGCTCGAAGGTGACAAATAACAATAAATAGGTTTATAATCTAATTCGTTGTAATTTAAAACTCTTTGTAGCAAGATCGTCGAGAATATTAAAATATACAGTCAAGCATTTCAGTGTCCTTATTACTATTAATCCCGTTTTTTTGCTCTTTGATGTGGATCATCTCAGAGACAAGTCTTTTGTGGAAATTGCGTTCGGTATCTAAAATCTTTGGGTTGTCTCAATCAAAAGTATGCTTGAGATTAGTGATATGTTCTGTGATGACTGAATGCTTTGACTGATCCAATTTAATATTATTCATATGTTCTTTAACCCTTTCGGGACCACAGGGGCATATATGTCCCACTCGGGACACAAAAGTGGTCCCGAAAGGGTTAAGTCTTGTTTTGAGCTTCCTCTTTGTCTGACCCACGTATGACGCATCGCAATCTTTACACTGAACTTTATAAATTACGTTTGAAGAAATATGATTTTTGTCTTTGTGTGCTTTTATGATCGTGCATAGTTTATTAAGGCAACGATACCCTATTTTAAATTCGGATTATATAGATGCTGTTATTTCCGATACAGTATTCATGTAAGGAAACACTAAGAATTTCTTTAAATCTGCAGTTGTATCTGTGTAGTCGTCCGGAACCTCTTCATGTGTAAATTTAGGTTTACAGTTCATTAGTTTTTTAAATTCTTGAGTTCATTTTACTGAAAATTAATTCGAGCCGATATCCGTTGTCCAAAAGTAATCCTATGCAATATTCAATGTTCCTCCTCTGAAATGTGGGGTGTGAAAGCAAGACTGTCCTATCGACTAAATTGTATATTGTGCCAATTTTGTGGCATAAGGGATGTTTAGAATAATAAGAAAGGAATCTGCTCGAGAAAGTTTCTTTGTGAAACCAATCTATGTAAATTCTATTGTTCACCACTTTCAGCCGGAGATCAAGAAAACTTAAACTTTTATCATTTTCATACTCTATTGTAAATTTAAGACGATCGTGATAGTTGTTAAACGATTCGAAAATATTATTAATCTGTTCACTCGGTGCTGCCAGTAATATGTCGTCGACATATCTAAAGTATATTAGAAGTTTACAATTTAGCGAATTTAAGACCTTTTTTTCTAGATCCTGCATAACGACGTCAATGATGATCGGTGATAAAGGGGACCCCATAGGGGTACCAAAGGTTTGTTTATAAATTATGTTATTGAAAAAGAAATACATTGACGTTAAAAGAAAGGAGAATGCCCAAAACTGGCTATTGGCGTCCATCAATGGCATGGGTGTCGTTGGATAGATGTCGCCTAGTAGAACAAAAGTTGTAATGGTCATAACTCGATTGGTGCATGAGGTCACGAGTTACAGAGCAAGTACGAAAATGTTACTACAAAAGTGGATTATCTGCAACGGAAGCCACCTCTTCGTGGTGACGGCAGGCAACAGACGCAAGAAATATCTTTGAACTGTATCTGAGCCTGGCAAAGTGCTTCTGGTAAAAACTGAAACCGTCATGGCGGATAATCCACACATTAATCCAGCTGGATCGGGGATACCAGCGCCAGGAGTGAGTAACCAGGTTCCTGTGGCACAAGTTAGGACTAACTGTCCCTACTTAGTGGGTGTTGGGATTGCCTTTTGATTAAGTCGACATTACCTGGGGCAGCATCAGGAACATAGTCCTAAAGATGGGAAAAGAATATCTGGGGAAGAAGAGGGCAAAGATGAAGAGAACAAAGAATGGATGACGGATGAGATTCTGCAGATGATGGACAAGAGAAGATCTTTAAAGAACAAAGACAGAAGAAAGTACGACAAACTGGACAGAAAAATCAAGAAAGAAGTAAGAACCATCAAGGAGGAATGGATGAAAGGGAACTGCAAAGAATGGAAGAATTGCAAAACAAGCACGATCACACCAACATTCACCGAAAGATCAGAGAAGTCACCAACAAGCGCAAACAGAAAGCTACTGCCTTTCTCCTGGATAATGACGGGAACTTGGCGGTGGAGATCGAAGAAAAGCTGGCCATTTGGAAAGCATACATCGAAGAACTCTTCCGCGATGAACGGGGTGGTGAGCCGGAAATGGAATGCGTGACAAGCCCATCAATACTGGAAAGCGAAGTGAGAAAGGCACTGGAAAGCTAAAATGGAAAGGCAACAGGTCCGGACGACGTCCCAATAGAAATATTAAAGGCGATGCATGCATAAAAAGGCTGACCGAGTTGTTCAATGCCATCTACAACACGGGGACCATCCCAGATGACTGGCTGCTGTCAACTTTTGTGACGTTGCCAAAGAAACCAGCTGCGAGGACATGCGAAGAATTCCGTACCATCAGCCTAATGAGTCATGTCCTCAAGATGTTCTTTCTGAAGATTATCCATGCCAGAATTTATAGAAAGTGCGAAGAGAACACCGGTGAGACGCAGTTCGGGTTCCGCAACTCACTGGACGCGCGTGAGACCCTCTTCGCGATGCAAGTCCTCATTCAAAGGTGCAGAGACATGAGCTGCAACGTGTTTGTGTGTGTGTGTTGTGTGTTGTTCGCGTGTTCTATTAATTACACCAAGGCATTCGATCGTTGCCAGCACCAGAAGATGATCTCAGACTTGCGAAGAGTAGGAGTGGATGACAAAGACGTTGGATGACAAAAGTTGGCTCCCCCCCAAAATTGAATTGCTTATAACTTTTGAACTAGAGAGGGGCAAACAAAAATTCCAACAGGGCATTCGTGGGCAAACGATGGGCAAACGTTTGCAAAAAAATTTTGATTTTTTAACATTGGGGGGGCAGTGTAAAGTTGGCTCTCCAAAAATTGAATTGCTTATAATTTTTTAACTAGAGGGGGGCAAACAAAAATTCCAACAAGGTATTCGTGGGCAAATGATGGGCAAACGTTTGCAAAAAGAAAATTTTTGATTTTTCGACATTGGGGGGCTAACTTCACACAGGTGATATGATCTCTTAAGGAGATATATACTTGCTTCTCCCGTGTTTCGTAAGAACCCATCAAAATAATTCCGCAGCAGTTCCGCAATGGCCCCTATAGTTAGTATTTCCGCCCTTAATGATGTGACATCGCTTCGTTAGCTGATCCTGCCACTTTTGCTGTTACCGGCCAGTAATGTCAAAAGGAAGACACGGCTCTTCCGAAAAGTAGGTGCAGGGGATACACGTTGGATAGCGTTGAGCAAACATGTACGTACGTGCTTTTTCTTTGTATGCGTATTCGATGTACCTAAGTACCGGCAAAATGTAGTTTTTACTTTTTAGCACTGATTTTGAAACTTCTAGTCAGAACTCTTTGGAAAATGGTTAAACACATTCAGAACTACACGAAAAATATTTTTTAATGCACAGAACTCTTTAAAACCGACCAGCGTCTCACCTTCGTTCCCTTAAAAATGACTTTTTGGCGATAAAAGTTATTAAAAAATTAAATAAATATTGTTTATCGCCAGAACTCATGTAGAACTATAGATCTTTTAAAATCCGACAAGAATTATAACGGAAACTTTCGCAGGACAAAGTAAGACGCTGTGTGAACCTGGATCATTTTGTCCTGAGCCATTTTTATGCTTTTTATGCCAAACTGTTTGTTTAAACTATCAGGAACTATAGAACTATTGAAAATAAAGCTAGAACTCTCAGTAATTAATGAGTTTCCACGAAATGATACGCCAGCTTCACACACACTGTGAATTTCCCCCTAGGCTAAATACAAGATATTTGCTATAATAGAAAGTAATTGATTTGCAAATATGATAAGGCCTTCAGTAAGCATGAATGATAAGAAAGAACAAGTAAATTTATTAATAGAGCTACAAAAATGCCACTTTACAAACTTTTAATATTAAAATAACTTTTAAAGTTTTTAACAATCTTTAAGCTCAAATAATTTTCTAATAATTTTTAAAGGAGAAAAAACTGCATTGCCGAATGCACACAGAAGTATAATGTTTCATTAGAAAAAAAGCGCAATTGTACTTTGCAATAACATCTAAAATGTACACAAATGCATGAAAGTAATATAAGAAAGTCAAGCATTTAAAACCATTTAATTTTGTCTTACGACATTTGTTCTATCTCCAACCATTTTAAACATACAACTTCGCCCAATTGTACAGAGTAAAATCTGTGTTCTAAATTATCATGCCAAATCGATTTGATATTCATATTATATTTTTAAGATAAGATAAGATAAATGGAATTATACTGCGTCCCCAATGGGGTTTGCATTTTCTCCCTTCTCATCCTTTCCTACACTCCTACTCTTTGTCCGTTTGGATCAACATCTTAACGTCTCTTCCGAAAGACGTATTATATTTGTATAATAATTAATATCTTGGACTCAATCAGTTTAGTATGATGGCCTTCGCGTTCTCCATTTTTTTCAGACAGAAGCTCGTCCTCTGCCAAGCCGCTAAACCCGGTCTCGACGCATCTTGTTTGCCTCGCTTGAAATTTTGTGTATTAGTTTCGCTTCTTTCATATAAAACCGCCCACTCATCCCGCCCGACGTTGCATTATAACAACCTTGTTGCGCGGCACATTCCGGGATACCGTGTTTCGATGCACAATAAGGGAGCGCGCAGCCAGGCGAAAGAAAGTTGAATTAAAAGGCAACGAAGGCTTGCGAATACTACTCGCCGACCTTAATTTTGCGATGTTATCCACGTCGAAGGCTCAAGACGAATTGCAATTTACCAGCGGCAATTTTGGGGGTACATGCAACGCCAGGTCGCGCTTGAATGCTAACGAATAAGAACGCACCAAAGCTCCCTTGCAAGACTTCAAGATTCCACCTTTTTCCGCATAATTTTTTCAATATAAGTTTGGATTTGTCAAAAAAATAGTTAAAAATTTCAGAAAAATATACTAACAGTATGAAGCTAGTTATTGTTTCGTAGCAACATATAAATTTTTAAAGTCTAAAAATATAAAAGTTATAAAAATAAATAAAGTTATTTATTTCGTATTTCGCATTATTTTGTCGTATGTCTTCAACATTGTTATGAATAATATCTCTCTCTTCTCTTTTCTTTTCTTTTCTCTGAATGTTGTATTCAGTGATGAATTTTTCTTCATATTTCCTTCAAATCTTCAAGGACTGAAAAATTCAATATAAACTACGGATCCGCCTCTTCTTAAAGTACACCATTAGAGAAAGTGTAAGCAGACAAGAATTCGAAGAGAAATGATTCTCCGTAGTTTTCTCGTTATTACAAAGTTCCAGTTTACACAATGTGGTATCGCGCGTTAAGCGACGAACAGTACCTATCAATCTTCCCGAACGCAGAAGTAGTACTCTGTTATTTATTGCCATTTACTCGATCGTGTTCCGCGGTGCTCCGCGTAATCGGTCGGGTCGATTGGCGATCTCAAGGGGCGAATTAAGAACGCGCTTCCATTACGAAAGAAGGGCGTACGTAGCATCGCGCGCTCCGCTTGTATCCCGCGCACACCTCGGAGCCGGGCGGAGAAATGCAATCGATCAAAAATTACACGTAATCGTAGTGACAGTAAGAGCATCGCTAGTACCGTTACAGCTGCCGCTCGCTTTCCGTTTCGCGCAAGAATCCGCGTCGGGTACATTCCTAAATTCGTCTGCTAGCTTTCCGCGCTCGAGGCATGACTCTGTCCCATTTAGCTCGATAGCACGTTAGCTTGAATACGTACTTACTCTTAAGTTACATTAGGGAACACAAACACGCTCGGTGCTTTCACGCAAATCGCGAAAATTGATACGAGGGACTTCGGAGAGAAAAGTCAACAACAGCCGACGTTGAAGTTATCGTACGAAGGGGATTGTGTCGTCGTTCCTAATTTTCGCAGATCTTTATTTTACGCACGCCGCATTGTATAACCCATACAGCACAGAACGTTGAAAGAATGTTGCTGAGACGTTGCAATGTTCAATGTTGAAGGAAGGATGTTTTTTCAACATTGAATCTATGTTGAATTTTCTATATTGATTCTTAATATTGCTGCAACGTTGAAACAACGCTGCTCACCCACGAGCAGTACGCGGCATCGCCGCCAGATGGACGCGGCAGAGCTCTATTTCTCATAAGTAAAAAACCACCGGATAGAATATAAAAGACACAGCATCATGAGATTTTTCACTCATGTTCTAATGATATGACTTTTTGAAGGAGAGTCCCTAAAATTGGGCCCTAAGAGTAAATATTATTTTGGAAGACTGAGAAAGAAAAGAACCAATTTTAAATAATAATAATTAATATTATTTTTTTAAAATTTAGACTTTTTTCCAATAAATCTACATTGCATATACATTAAATCAATATTGTACAATGATCTTGTATGTTGAATAAATGTTGAATCAATGTTCTTGAATGTTGATTGCAACGTCTGCAAGACATTACATCAACGGACATTGGACGTTTCAGCAACGTCTTTTCCATGTTGAATCTACATTTCGCAACGTTGATACAACATTCGCAATGTTGCAATTCAACGTTTCTGAAATGTTGATTCAACGTTGGTGTGCTGTATATAAACAATCAGTTGCTGCTTAACCCATGCCCCCCCCTCCCAATAAACTTCATTATTAATTTCGTAAATTAAAGCATGTCTCCCGCGCAGTGGAATCGACGCATTAGTCACGCTTCGTTTCGCAGGTGCATAAAATCGCCGATTCACCCTTTCCCGCAATCTTCTTACGCCGAGGCGTACGCGGCGAGGTGTTCGAAAGAGTACGTCAAGAAGCGAGTGCCAGGAAAAACATATGGCGCGGCATAGTACGCAAGACGTCCATGACGCAGGGGAACAAAGAGAACGTTCCCCTAGTGTCGGGTCAGTTCTGAAGAAAGCGATGCTAAACAGATGGAAATCCAAAAATTCACATTGCAGAAGATACAAATCGCGTAAATAGCTCGTTTTAAGTGGATGAAAATAGACGGGAAAATGTTATGTATTTAACAATTAAATACCATGCAACATCTTAGAACTTAATATGTAGGTCATTGAAGAAATGTCCGATTTCTTAATTGCATTTATTGGAGTTAATTTTGAGGAAATATTCGTATTTCATTTTTCTGTTTTTCTTTTGCTGTAGAGACAATATTGCAATTAAACGAAACAATAATTAAATGTAAGAAACGTAAACAGAGTCCATGTTTCTTCTTCTTGCGAATTTGGTTACTTTGCATTATTATATAGGTCAACCGAACCAAGCGTAGACACAATAAAGACATATGCTAAACGTCGGTTTCGCTTCTCCTTTATGTTCAGTTTCGAAGATTATGCCACTTTCTCAGTCGGCGCGTTAGTTACGCTTCGTTCCGCAGGTGCACAAAATAATCGATCCCTTTTGAACTAAATCGCGTAATACGTAATCATGTTGCACATTGCTTTCCTGCAACATTGTGAGCAGGAAAGGGTAAGAAATGAGAAAAATGACATGGCATTGGGACTGACACGTGTAAAGCCGCATTCAGACCGCAGAGACAAAAAGAGAAAAGGAGAAAGAGAGAGAGAAAGAGAAAAAGCGTTCATTTATTAGAGAGAAAAAGAGAAAGAGACAGAAAGACAGAAAGAAAGCGAGAGAGAACAAAAAATAAAAGGAAACGAGGTATCTTAAGGGATAAAGCTTCGAGCTTAAAGTACTCTGCGAATAAAATAAACTTCTTTTAGAGTAAAATCATGCTTGACAGACTGACAGTTGAAAGATTATTCTCAAACACGAAGTTATTGTTCCTTTCGCGCGTAGAGGCATATCGTTATTTCGAGTCTCGCGAAAACTGGCGCACCGACCTGCATCGCGAATCCGCAGGATGGGAAAGGCAGGAGATATATAACGCTGTCCTGCGAACTGGTCTTAATCACGCGATGTTATCCGCGCCGAAGATACGGGACACGAGGTTGCAATTTAGCGGAGGCGCGCATCGAGGATGAAAGGCGCGAAGGACGGAGGGCGGCGTGGAAGGAGCGGGCGGCGGAGAAGAGGGGTGGGGAGGGGGCAGAGGGGCGAAATAAAAGGAACTTCCAATTAAATTTCTTTCGTTAGCCTGGCGGCCGGCGGCCCCCGTCCCGGGGCTCTCGCCGCCTCTCTTTCTCTCGTCGCTCATTTCTGCGGCGACTGCATTTTTTCCGTCGCGATTATGCGGGCGCCACCTGCCCGCACGTGACTCGCGCGCTGCGAGTGCGGTGCGGAAACGAGCGTGTGCAAGTTGCGATGAACCGGCGTAATTGCGATAATGATATCCGACAGCGTATGCCGCGTAATTTATCGCGACACCGGAGCCTCCGCCTGCGACCGCAAAATAATAAACTGCCTGGTTTATCTGGGTGTGATACGTGAACGCTGAATTCAGTCTCGTGGCGGAATCGTCCACGCCGGACGTCTTGGATTTCGTAGGATTCCGTTGTCTTATCTACATTTAAGCCGGATCAGCACTTAATTGGCCTAGCTACAACGTAAAAACTGAAGCGAGTTAAAAATCAATCTTCCGTTTATTTCGTGATTACTCCTTTTCGGTTTCAATAACAAATCTGTTTCCGCGACGAAACTCGCTTTTCTTCTCACTTTTCTTATCCCATTTAATTTCCTTCAATCTATTTTACTAATAATATAATAATTGGATCGACAATTGGAGCCGACAACTGGATCGTGCTAACGTGAACCGATCTAATCTACCACGTGTGACTCAATGAGAGTTAGCTCTGCCTAAATATGTTTTGTAAAGCATTTCAGTAACCTTACTCCCGAGATAGCGCATGAATGCGACGCTCGAACGTGACTGCTGATTTGTATGTGCGACGAAGGGTGAATTTTATTCGCGTTGCATGCGCGAAGGGACAGGGCTTAGTCACCTACGTGAGATGCACATGGCTCGGCCGCGACCGGGACGTGGGTTCCGATAAACAGCCGAGCTTGAATAGACGCGATCGGCGCCGAGTAATTAGCGATCGTGCGTATGTCGGACACGTGTGTAAACGCGGCGCGTGTACACACGATGGGTACGTTCAGCCGGGGAAGAATCGAAGAATGCCATTTAGAATCATTAATTTTCTGATATGCTCAACGCGTCGGTCGTAGCGCGGAGACGTGGAAGACCTATATGCGAAGCAATCGATTTTAACGCGACAGCAGGACATTTCCCTATACCGCTGACTCGAATGTTATCCTAAAATGTACGGGGGGTGATCTTGGGAATAACGTTCCTTAATAAAATCGATAAAATTAAATGGCTAAAATTATTAAATAAACAATGTCGGTTATTTATACAAAACAAAAATAATCTAAGATAGGTCAAGACGAGCATTAAATTTAGGTGACATTATAAAATAATTTATTATAAAATTTAAAATCAATTTGGTACGTTTCGACTTACTTACGTCCATTTCCACCAATGTAGATTAACTTTAATCTCGGTTTAACTTACTGTTTATCTTTTTCTAATTCTTAGAACTAGAAAAAGATAAAAAGTAAGTTAAACCGAGATTAAAGTTAATGTACATTGATAGAAATAAACATTAGTCATCTTCAGCCAAATATGTATTACATATATATGTATTACCTTGTATGTATTACAAAGTCGAAACGTACCAAATTGATTTTAAATTTTATAATAAATTATTTTATAATGTCACCTAAATTTAATGCTCGTCTTGACCTATCTTAGATTATTTTTGTTTTGTGTAAATGGCTAAAGTTATTTAAAAATATTTATTAGAAAAGTTATTTAATTAAGAGATATAAATAAAAAATAAACTTTAACTTTCCAAGATAGGAAATAAGGGTGTATTTCGGAAGGAAAGAATAATAAAAACGCATCTGTAACAACCATATCATGACGCGATATTTTGTCGTTGAGTCTGGACGCGAGTGAGAATCTTAGCAGCATGATAGCTGAACTCCTTATCACGTCCAGGTGATTCTCATGAAGGGACAGCTAAAGCTTGAATGGACAGAGTTTATCCTGTCTTGTCTATATCAGACACGTATATGTCTAATTCTTATTTTTATTCTTTTTATTGTTCCTCTTATTATTCTTAAATCAGACTGTATCATGTTTTCACTTTCTCTCAAATATTTATTGCACTGTTGCTCGCATATACAAAAATGTGTGTATGTGAATATGTAAATGATTGTCCGCAGTATATCAAGCTCAGGTCCTAAATCTAAATAATTGTACGGATCAGTTATCTCTGCAAGAATGAAAGTTATACAGTGAGGATCAAAAAGCAGCATCATCTGTTGGGTAAAAGGAGAGAGTATATGACAAGACATCGTATGCAGCCATGGGTAAATTTCTGGCTCTAGCACGGGTAAGCGGGCCTGGTGGGTTCGAGATGCTTGGAGAACGCTGACATAACCGATCGTCGGTGACTAAGTTTACTAAGTTATAATAGTATAAAAAATTCATAATTAAATTTATAATTTAATATTTTATTGAAATTGATTTAACCAATTCAGTAAACTGAAAATAAATTGAAATATAATAGCTTATGAATATGATATTCCTTTGTAGTATTCATGAACAATAAATGTGCAATGTTTTAATTAGAATAATATTTTAACACAACACAACAGGTCGTTCAACACAAACACTTGGTATAATATTTTAAGTTAATTGTGACAATTTTAATATAATATTATGTGACGTGAGGTAATGCAACAAAATTTGATATCGATTTTTTCACATAAAATTTGAAATATTTAAAGATATATATATTAGAAGAGATATACATATTTAAAGATTACCAAATATGATACACATAATATCATTCAATTAAATTAATATATATTCATCAATGCAAGGGAGGACGTATCGCGTTAGTATAACTTATTCGTGATATTATCATTCTCTACTCATCCAACTAAAGCAGTAACAGCGACAAGAATAAAATATCATAACGGATTTCAATGACATCAAAAAGAATCAATTCTTGGAATATTGTAAGAGAAGTTTCGCATCATTAAAGGAAGTATACAATAGACACCCATAGAAAATATTACTAAAAAATGTATATATAAAAAGTGTAATGCTCCAGAATTAAAACGAAAGAGACAAATAATTGCTTCTTTACAAGAGAATAAAGATCATCTAGATATATTTTATTTAAAGTTTTTGTTTAAAAAAATTTTTACACACGTTTATCTATATATATACGCATAGTAAGTCTTTTGCAAGAATAAATTTACTGGAAGAATATCAAGAAATAAATCATTAAATTAGAAATCATGTATTTTATCGACAAGACTGCGCATTGCTACAAGGTTCCAAAAGATAAGAATGCTTCTAGTGGGCGCCTCGTATAATCACATCATTGAATATTACCGACCATTTTTCTTTTAAAAATGTATATCTTATTTATTATTACTCTTTTGATGTTCTTAAACAACAAATATGTTAAACTGTTTTTACAAGCCGTGCAAGGCAATCATAAGTTTTGCTTTATCATTTTAAGAATAAAAGGGTTCAATTAAAACTAAACTAATTTTCATTATCAAAAAATATTAATGAATACTTACAATAATAAGTTTATGCTCGATTATAATTTGGATTTATTTTGTTCATTTTTTTGAAAATTATAAAAAATGTTGTAACTGTCGTCTTCTTATAATATAATTAAAAAATAGGCGAATAGATAAAAAATAGGCACTACAGATAACAAAATGTTCCTCACATTGATGGATTTTTTTATGATACCATTTTTATAACTGATGTTACATACGATTTGTCTTCAATAATTAAGAGAAATATATAATATTAAAATATATAATATTTTAATAAAGAACCAAGAGAAAAAAGTGTCATTCTATACTAAGAGTACTAAGAGTACTAAGAGTACTAAGAGTACAGAATGTTACTTTTGATAAAGATAAAGTGAGTATGAGTAAGAGTTAAATAATTTGTCATAATTAATAATTAATATCTTTAACCAAATATTAATTAATAATATTAATCAATGCTATTATTAATCAACGCTATAGAATATTCTATGGTCCATATCGTTAACTGTTTAAATCAGATTTAATCCTAAAACATAGTATATCTAACACAATAGTGATTATGTATCTAATCCTATTATTATCATTATCGTATTCCAGTATAATGATAATATGTATCGGAAAGTGATACATATTTATTTCATGACATAAGCAGCATTTTAGAATGTTATAAAAATTGTAAAGGGAATTAAAAAATAACTCTTGTCCACTCGAATATTCCGTTTTCCAGTCACGAAAATACGCAAAGCGCGCATAATCGATCCTCACGCAGGCGAGATCTGCTGCAGTTCTTTAATCCATCCTGATCTCGAGCGTACTGAGACGACGTTGTAAATGTAGTTCGCGAAATTAGTTCGTGACTTCGTGCAAGGATTAAACAGCACGCCGACGTCATCCAGCACCAATCAGAGAGTTTGACTCGACGGGGCACGATTAAACCGGGTTAATAAGTTGCCTAAGTGCAAATCTCTCCAAACGGCCGGGCGAGCGTGCGTTGTTCGGCTGGAAACTTCTTCCTCGCGAAAGTTTACCCCTGTAACGATCTTGTCCGCTCAACTAATAAATGGACTTCGACCATTCGCGGCCGGGTCTACTAATGGAAGTTACCGCTCGTGTAATCAAATAACCCTCCTTTTTAAATCTAGCTAAGCAGTGTTCTATTAAGGGTCTTCTAATCGTTATAAATTTGTGCGTCAAGATTTTATTTCTACGCGAGTTACGTTGTTACGACAGGAACAGTTATACGACGCAATACGATAAGGATTTATTACTAGGCGTTCACTTTTCAAATCAAGATTACACGATGATCGTATAAGAACTGAACGCTTAGTCTATCATTTTGTACTTAAACTAGACATCGTCAATCATTATCACATACTTCGTATACGATCATCAATTTTTCTTGTATCATCACACGGGAGAATGTAAGATTCCATGGGAATGGAGAAAGTTTTACAAACCTGAAATTGATGGAAGAACAACGAGACAGCGACTATTAATTTTTAATACACGGATACTATAAAATTGGTATTTTATGTTAGTATATATAAAATCAGAGTTAGGAAATAACGCGTTACTTGTAACGCCGTTACCGTTACTTTTTTATAGTAACGATTTGGACATTACATTTTTTCATAACGGTAATGATAACGCCAGGATTGAGAAAGTCACTTTTGAAAAGTAACTCGTTACCGTTGCTCGGTACTCATTGAAAAAATTAACTCGTTACTTTACTCGTTACGTAACGAGTAAAAATAACGCGTGACTTTCGCGCTACTTTTCGCGTTACTTTTACTTAACGTTTTTTTCATCTCATTACCAAATCATTATTATAAAAAAGTAAAAGTAACGGTGACGGCGTTACAAGTAACGCGTTACTTCCCAACTCTGCATAAAATTAATATTTTATAGTATTAATATAAGTATCTTATATTATTTAATAATATTAGTATTTAGAGTAGTAGTTAGTACTCTATATCAGTATACATATTATTTTTCAGGCATTTTTAAAACTTCGCAATTCTTTCATTGAGCTGAAAGTGGATACGGACGATTATAGACAGACTTCATATCAATTGCTTCGGAACGTGTTACGCGTAGACGTAGAATAATATTGGACGTCGACTTCGCCGTTTCAGTTTTTTAATCATCATCTCGCAAGGGGATTTAACTTTCTCGCGTTTATAAGAATTTCGTCGCGCGACACTTGCTCGATCGACGCCCGTTCAAAGTGACAGCGTAATAATTTCCCCGACACGCCGGCGAAGGGTTAATCTCACCTGCATCTCGGATCCAAACAAATTGCTCCCGCCGCTCCCTCCCCTCCCCCACCAACCCCTCACCCCTCGTACCCTGTGCCTTTCCCGCATTTTCAGAGATTCTTGGCGCGCACCTGCGCGCGACACTTTGCCCCGCGTCGTTATTCACCGCGGTCGCCACCCCGCGCGACCGGCAAACGTTGCGACGCCTCTCGCTGAAATCTCCCGTTAAATTACCGCGGACGGGCGTAGTAAATGCGAGAATGGCTTCGTCGCCGGCTTTGGCCACTTTACAATTTCAATTAACAGCCCAGCGATATACCCCTTTACGCCCTCGCCGGAGTCGCCGCGACGTTTTCTCGCGACGAAGGGGGACCCTACGCCGCCTCGCTCGCCCCGCGGTTTCGAATGTATCAAAATTTATGGCGACGACGCAACGTGGCCGCTCTGGCGCGTCCGTTGATCGCGAAATTACTTTGCGTGTCCGGTGCTAAAACCGTGAATACCGTCGCCCCAATAACGGGCTGGCTAGCGCGGAATAACGCGCCGGCCGGGCCGCGCGGATCAGGCGCCAAATTAATTCCCCGCATTCGCTATATAGACGCGCGATTGGTTTTTCGGGGATTGCGCGAACGAGCAATTGCCCCTGCGTTGCAGGCGCTACCGCTGGAGATACTTTGAGAGCCGCTATATAGAATCCGTAATCCTCGAATGGCTATCAACATCTGGCTTTTATTGTGCTTCGGTTGCGTTACTGTTGAGCCCAAAGCGACGAACACCTCCATATTGACCGCACGATGTATTTTTTTGCAGTGGACACCGATAAAAAAAATATCGTTTGGATCCGATTTATCAAGAGCACGAATATAAAGAACCCGATCGTATAAAAATTTAGATTTCTCTTTATATGCGTACACGAAAAAAAAAAAAACGATTTTGCTGAAGTATCTAAAAATTTCGCCAGATACAGATCTGAAAATAATTTTGTTAGAGCATCGAAAGTAACTACGTAAAACATTCAAGCATGATTAATGTTGCAAAAA
>NJRL01000028.1:354628-379841 GCA_003063815.1 Aphaenogaster rudis | reverse complement strand
ACAAATTTACAGCATAAATTATACATTGTTACTATACTATTTACAAATATTTCATATAATTATGTATTACAAGCATCCAATAATTAATCGCTTAACCGCGCATTCACTATCTTTATATTGGTCGAGCTTAGCTAAAGTTTTAAATATTGTAAGAATCGGATATTAAAAAAAGAATTATTCCGCAGAAATTAAAAACTAGATATATGTGAAATTAAAATATAAAATAGACAATAAAAAGTAGACAATAAAAAATAAACATACAAAAATAGACAATAAAAAATAGACATACAAAAATAGACATACAGTATTTACCGCGCGCGAGAAATAATTTTGAAGGTATTTCTGTGCTCCATACCGCGAGAACGCGTAAATTCGCTTAAGATCGCTCGGCAGTAAGATCCAACGCGCGTCTTCGCGTTACCGAGAAAATCATTCACGTGTGATAATTAGGCGTAGGTATTTTCACGGACCCTTAGTAGGCGTAGGGGATGCCGCCTGCGCGTCGTCTACTCCGACGTGTTCCAAGTACGACCATTATTTACGATCGCAACGAATGCAGCTGCGCCAGCGACAGACATCCTCGGGACGCGGCGGCAAACCGCTCGACATACGTCGTCGTCATTGTCGCCCGTAAAATTTCGGTAACCCGCGAGCCCAGGCTTCTCATTCGACGGCGGTAAATTTTCCGAACGTCCAGCGGCTGCGCGCGCGCGAGAAATATTTCGCGAAATATTGTACGTTTTGCCAAGAATACGGAGCGGAGGTAGAAATTTGCCTTTTCGGCATACGTAACGTAATTTAAAGTTTTAATGGGATCGTACGTCTCATAACTGCATGACACTGCGCGTGTGCTCTGGAAACGTACCATCGTAATTACGTAATTTCAACGTTGTAATAACGAACTTGCGTTGAATTTTATAATTTTGCCGCGGAGCATCGCGGATTATTCTGACGCGAATCTTACCAAAGGTATTCAGTTACATGGCGCGCATCGCGGCGTCATCTTGACGTAAATTTTAATGAAACTTGATATGATGTAAAATTCTCGATTTGTGACTGACGCAACGTCTCTGGTTCACTCTTGGGTGATCGTCATATCGTTGCTAGTTGCATCAAGCTGGATCGAGGCACGTATTATGAAATTATTCGGAAACGATTCCAGTCGGAATGGTTCCGAAAAATAAAGAACAAAAATGAGGAAATGATAAAGAAAGGACAAGGACAAGTATAGAACAAGTGATTATAGCATAATAGGTGCCCTGGGTACATATTATGAATCTATTTGGAAACGATATTCCGTTCGGAATGATTCCCAAAAGCAAAGGACAAGTATATGAAAAATGAAATCATTCCAAACGGAATCAGAATAGATTCATAACAGGTACCTAATGTTGTCCAAGATTTGTAATTCTGGACTTGACGTGTATTAGCTTGGCGTTCATGTCTATCGCCTTCTTTATTCTTAATGGAGGTAGAAAAAGGAAGGCAATAGGCGTAAACGATTAACTCGAAGTCAGTGCCTAGAATTACAAGTCTTGGAGAGCACCGGCCGCTGGATGATCCCACCGGCTCCAGCACGCGGTTTGTGGACGACCGGCATAATTCAGCGAGACACTCTTTTTGATGCGCTCGGTCTAACTGCTCCTCGAAAGAAAAGAAAAAGAGAGAGAGAGAAAGAGAATCGCAGCCATGTGTGTTAATCCGCGCGGAGTGCATTTACGAGCGGCCGAGTTGTGATGATGTCGCATTCAACGCACGTGTGTGGTTTAACACATAAAACCAACTGCCGCGCTGATGCACACATGGATCGCGCGTCCCGTAAACGACACGTGGAATTTGAGCGTTGCTCAATTCCGTTGTTGTTCGACGTCGGAATAGCGTGCGAAATTTTCATCCGTATTTTTATCCGGGAATAACACCAGGAATCTCCAAGAAAAATTGCGCGAGGTCGTATACGACGGAATCGGACGATAGAACGTAATATCCGCATAAAACTCTCCGAATGCTCCGCCCGTTTCGATCGTCGCGTCGGTTACATTTTAATGGCGCTTAATGGTCGTTAAAACGAACATGTGTAAACGTGCGTGTAATAGTACGCGTGATTAATTAATTACCAAAGGTAACATTAATGCGCGATTGTTAATGTATTAAAGGTAGCGGCCTGTATGAGTTTATATGAACAATGCGTTGAAAGTTTCCCTGAAGATCGAATATTTAGACTGTAACGGTATATGTCCTTTTGTCAAGCGAAATGCTATACTATCTGCGAGTTGCTAATTAACATCGTGAACTTTTAATAACGTTCGCATTTTAGCCCATCGAATGTCCAATATCACATTTGTATTCGGCAATTACAGAAACTCTTTTATGCGAAATTGGTTAACAATGAGGTAGATATTCTATTTTTGTACGTCACGTGCGCGAAGTGTCATAGATACTGAAGAAATTAAATACAATACATTTGTGTGTGCAAGGAAAGTTTGCTCGACCGTTCTCCAGACGTCCATAAATCTTTCTCAGAATTCACGTCTTAACGAGAATAGCTTCCGATGAAATACGGATCACGGGACAAGGTCTGCCCGTGCAACGGAAATAGCGTCATTTCTCGTCATCCAAGATTGGAATTGCCTTGAAAGCCGGCGATATCCGCTTGCGAGCACGAAAGTAGAAATTAATATTTGCTACGGCCATTGTATTCATCCCGCTGCGTTTCACTACGCGCAGAGAGCCCCGCCGCCTCCGCGCTTCATGTGATAAGCAACAAATTACTTTTCCTTGGCGACGCAAATCCGCAAGGCTGAGGAAGAAAGACGCGAGACGAAATAAACGTCGGGTGCAAAACGCGCGGTGAAATAAACGTGATGCGAGGTCAAAAGGCAACGGAAAGGTATGTCCGCCTGCGCTGCAGAAAATGTCGCTTTCGTCGTAACGTCGATACATGGAGAACCACTTTGCAGCGAACGTTCCGCCACAAGAAAACATCCGTTTCGTCTTTAATAATCTTATATTATAACATTTGTAATATTTGTAACATTAAACACTTAATATTACGTTTTATTGTAATATTATTACAGTATTATTATATAACTTTATAGTATTATTATAACTTTGAATATAATATCTTGAGTATAATATTTCAAAGTAAGAAGAATATACTTTTTCATATAACTATTTGCGGGTTTAATGATTGCAAAGATATTTTTTGAAGGAAATTGGCATTTTCGCAAGTTTAAATTTGTGATGTACGATCACGAAGTATTTTTGACGGCATAAGATTTTTGTTCGAGGATTTTTTTGCGTAAGGCAAGTAAAAAATCTAGGGTTCTTCAGGAAAATTAATTCGTTCCCGATACGCGGGCAGAAAATTCATGGCAGAATGGCAAAGAGATTCAATCGTTCGTCGAGCCGAGGATTGATCCTGCGCAGTAAGAAACGATAAAGCGCCGCCGATTTCCATACCGAGAAACGAGTTTCGCGGCAAAGATTTGTTACTAATGGAATTGCGCCCGTGCATGAGGCTCTCTCTACGTGGGAGTTTAGATTAAGCAATTCAGATGCGAGATCGCCGGGTCTTGACTCTGGCGGAGCGTGTGTACACGCTGCTACCACCATAAATTGCGAAAAATAATGTCCCTCGTATAATTCGCTGCTCGCAGCGACACCGAGGAATCTCTCTTCTCATTAAGCCCGGTTATTTCGCAGGAGACAAGAAACTTTCGCGCGGGTTAATTCCGCGATATCTTATTTTGCAGGATACTCGCGAGAGAATACTTTCTATTGTTACATGCTTCGATCGTGTTTCATTGTTTCGCGAGTCGCGCCCTTTCTTTGCAGTTAATCGTATACTTTTCTTCGCGAAAAAGGTATCCGTTCACCCGGAACAACCGCAGAAGATATTAGTGTTAAAAACGCGATATCGCTTGGTGCGCTAACGAATTATGGTCCTTGACGAAGAATAAACTCCGGATTTATAGGAAATATTGTTATTGCTCGCCGTAACTCTGGCTCTCGCGAGTTTAGTTTTTATTTGAATACGATGATTAATGATATCGAAGTAAGAATAGTGACGTTGTCACCTGTTCTTTTGACGAAATAAATGTTAGGTGCCGTCAGATTTTTGCCATTCACTCAACGCAGATGCATATTTATTACAACGCAAACTGATGATGAAAGAGACACGCCTGTAATAAATTACATGAAATAACTAAATGTTATTAAAAATTGATAAATCGTTCTTATACACAGAAAAAAAGAACATTCTTATTTCAAAAATATCTTTATTTTTGACATGTAAATCTTATAATGAGATTTTATAGCGTTAAACGAAGAAATATTACTTGCATCAAAACATTTTATGTAATTCAATAAAGAAAATTATAGTCTTATTATTCAAAAATAATTTTTATTAATGGAAAGCAAAAAATATTGGATAGAGAATAACAGTACTTTCAAACCAAGAATATTCATATTATAAAGATAATATACAGTTTAATCTTATTATTGTATTCTTTATGTAACAATTACAATATTCAAATTAATTTATAATATTCTTGAAATACAAGAATATAAAATTCTTCTAAGAAAATAATATTTTCTTGCTTATATATGAAACAATGATAGTGTTAATTTAAATATATTCGTCTTGATTGAAGACTTTTTTTTCTGTGTGTAAAAATATACGAAAATTAAGAAAACGAGTGAAGCCCTTTTTTATGATACAAACGTTTTAAATATGATGCAGAATTCCGAAATATAAATTGCTTAACATTTCTGTTTTTAGTTGCACATTTTTTGGATATTGAGATTTTTGAGAATTTTTAAACTGCGCGTTTTATCTGACGTAGGTTGCGGAAAGGAGACAAGATCGCATGCGCTTCTAATAAGAATAAATTCGTTCGTGTTTGCGTTCGCGGATAAATTGTTCGTAATTACAGGTATTTCACGCGAGATACGGTAATTTCGTTCCGCACAAACGTATCGATATTTCGAGTGCGTGTCGTGACGGTTGTTATTTCTGACATTATTTGGGGTGCCGTGTTTCAGGCACGCCAACGAGATTGAAAATGCGGTCGGAATTTGCGGCGCGGCGCTTTGCAACGGACGTCACATTTTAAAGGGAATTTATCGTAGTTTAATTTCGCGTGTGAAAGAGCGGCGACGAAGGACGGCGCCGAAATGAGAATGAATCTTTAAAAGTATCTTCATTGGACACGCGGGGAGAGAATTTACTCCGACTACTTTGTAAAATTGCCACCGTCACGAGTAAATTCCCGCGTTTTACAGACGAGTGATTCTCCGCGCGCTTTTGGTTGCGAGCATATAATCTATTTACCACAACTTTTAACTTCTTCTAGCTGCGGAGAATGCCGCGGAATACTATTAAGGTATTTCGCGCGAAGCTAAAAGTTTATGTAACAAAGAGCGAATTCATAGCTTGTTTTCCTAGGAAAAGTGTAATTTGTGTCTTGATTACAAAGCTGCGCGACGTTAAATATTAAATGATTTTTGCAATAACAAGCCTTATGTGTATAAATCGGATATCAATTGTTTATTAATATAGATATTTGCTAATTAATATTGATAACTTAATTAAATTTTGTTGCTCGGCAGAACGAAAATAATTTCAATAGTTTAACCGTTCTAATGAACTAGTTTGTGCAATATTATTGCACCAAACGAATCGTAAGTTTCTATACTTGAGCTGCTTAGGATCAAAGGATTCGAGCTATTTTGTCGAGAATACATTTTCTTGTACAAGCAGGAAGGAAAGTAATACGAAGCAGATGGGTGGACAAGTAATTATTGCGGGATCACTGAACTTCACCGCAAGATTCTCTCCTCTAGTAGTTCGGTTACCTCTAGCAGTACTGATAACAAGATAATGAGACGGTATACGTGTCTAATTGGAAAATATTGCCGTACGTGGAAAGTTTCGTTTAACGCGCGGCAGGCATTAACAAGAAAGTTTTACGCTGCTTTTTCCGGAAAAGAAGCTGCAAGAACTTTGTGGCACGTGAGACACATCACGAGAGCTTCCGCGGTTCTTTAAACATCGCACTGATATTCGAGAAAATATTTTCGATGTTTCGAGTATTAATGGAAGTCTTTTCGGCAAGAATATGGAAACTGCGGAATAAAAATTCGATCGATTTCTCAGTCGCGGAAACAAAAAAGCATCATAGCGTACGCGTGTGCAAGAATAGAACGTGCGAAGGAGTCTTCGTAAATTTTACTTAATATGACTATCTGAATGCATTCCTCCGCGTGCATTAACATCGTGATCCACGATTTCCGTGATGCGGATAAGGATCGAATTTATGGTCATCCTTTGAGGGATAATACTGCCTTGAGTGACTTGTTTCATTGCCGAGACAATAGGGCAAGACATATTGTCTCGGTGGGGTATAAATCTGGTTTATCGCGGTACTCGATCGTGGGCCACTGTGGTCCGCGAAGTTTGACGTGAATTTCGATACGGAAGAGCTGGCTAGAGTTCTCAAAGGTATTCTCAAAATTTACTCGTATTTGTCAAATAAATCCTTACCATTTGCACTATGATTAGAGACATTAAGATCATTATTTATTTAACAGACTTTTATATTAAACTAAACAGTTTTGCAATATATTAATATATTAATTTATATATCTATTATATATTTTGTAATACCATAATAATATTAAATAAAAGTTTTATATTGATGTAAAAAATAAGTCACACTATTAAGATATTAATCTCTCTCTCTCTCTCTCTCTAACATTTTTTATATTCTAATATCATATACATATAATTTTCAAATAGATCATTTCTGGTCTCGTTCTATCGCATTGTTGCATCAATTATGGTTAACATAGGAGAATGGCGGAACGATAGATCCTTTCTATTAATTTTGCGCTTTTGTTCCTCTTTCATTCGAGCGTTGGATTCATATATTTGAAAATTAGAGAATTCCAGAGGCAAAGAATTTGTATGTATTAGCTACATCACCGCGACGGGATTGCCTCACGTATTCTCTCTGGAGGACCTGAATATGGCAGAGGATACAGAGAGAGCCCCGAGTTAGCTACTTGGCAGCCTTCCACCACACATTGTGACATGTTCCTCTGCGGGTCTCCGAAGCCGAAATCCGAGGCAAGAATCCCGATTGACGTAACGTGTCTCGTAACGTCGATCTTTTCCAACTATTTGACAATGCGCTTACTGTAAGAATTTGATAATGTTTATTACGAAAAAATAAAAATGCGCGTAAAAATAATTCATGATATTTGAAAAATCGAGATAATAAACTTAATATTGTAGTAGAATAAATATAAAGTTGACAGAGTTGACATAAAATGTAATATAAAAATTCGAAGCTTTGATCTTTTTTGTAATAATTCTAGAATCGATCATTTATGAAGCAGAAAATAACTACGACAATCAATTAAAAAAGAGATACGTGTATTATCAATTTAAAAAATTGTTATTTATATGACCGAAGAATGTTTGAACAACGCGAAAGACATCTTGAGATAAATGAAATGTTGCAAACCTTCATTTTGTTTTTCTTTTTAAATGCCTGTATCGTAAAAGACCAAGTTTACGCGGCTGGTTTTAAGATAATATTAGACTTTGCGAGAATAAACAAATGTTATTTCCCTCGATAAGGGAAATGATCCAACGTCGCGTTTAAATTCCAATACCCCAGCGAATTTCGGAGAGATAACGCGAGAGAGATTTCGTGGGACGATCGAATGGGACGGAGAGTCGTCCGAAATTAAACCAGTTTGCGTTTCACTTGTTGGAAGCATTGTTATGTGCGTATTAATCAGTGCCTCGTCTCTCCCTCCAATTATCATATAACTCGCCACCTACGCTCACCAGCGCAAATACCATCGGCGAAAGGTCGCCTGATAACAGGAAACCTCCTCATGAAAGCTTGTGCGATAATGGCAAGGCACTGTTCCACATGTACGGGATTCCGCGTACGCGATTTCCTCGATGCGAGCAACGTGTCGATCGAACATGCAGTATATCGCTCGACCGTCTCCATTCTGATCATCTATTCCGAATGGATGACATAATAAACGTAAAATTTAAACGAAGCCACATACACTACTGGCAAAAAGTTTGAGACCATTAATTGAAAATGTCTGCTATATGAAATGAAATCAAACTTAGTTTATCATAATTTAACATATTTTTATTATTTTACTTATTGTTTTATGATGAAATGAAAAATAATATAAAATGTTTGAAAATTCTACGAAAAATATTTTTACAAGATGAAAAGCACTAAAGAATATTAGACTGTTGTTTCGTCAAAATAGCCACTTTTACATTTAATCACTTTTTTTACTAATCTAGATAATCCAGCTATAAGTTTATTTTAAGTTAAATTAAGTTTATTAGTTTATTGTTTCGTGTAATTTCAGTTCATTATATTTAGAAAAAAGGCTTTGACCGTACTCATTTTCTTGAAATGAAACAATGCTAATGTTAACCACAGCTGTGCTAAATATAATGCTGTTTATTTTCAAATTAAAAAAAATAAGGCATGAATTGGACTTTTAAGTAGTGTTTGACTGAAATACTTTCTTAAATTTTATATGTGATCTCGAACTTTCGGTAGTGTATGTTAATTACTTAACTAGTAATGGATAACTGACTGAAATATCTATCGAAAATCTTTTCAAACGTTATTTCAAACAAGCCTCTTGACCTGCTCTGAATTTTTTATGTATGTACAAAGCAGACAAACAACGATCTAAAGATGACTGTATAATTTTAGAGTTTCTATCGGCATGTGTATGAAACAGGAACATCGCTCTTTCTTGTGTATTTGGAGCAAATCACAATTAGCATCTGAGCTTACAGAACAAGCCAGACTCAAGAAGCCACCAAATTCTTTTTTTAGACTAATCAATCTCATTAAGAACGATAAGACTCGATCGAGGTCGATCGTTTCCGCCGCTCGAGATACAAACGCCAAAAAAGACCACGGGTTATTTTATAGTAAAATATTCAACGAAATCGGATTAACATAACGAGCTATCGGTACGCAAAGCGCGAGCCGATTTTCTGAAATCCGATCGGAGTGCGAAAGCACGTTTACTCGTAGCCTCTCTTTGCGGCCGGCATGCGGGGCGCGTTTGCGCGGCGCGGTATTGCCGGAGGCACGGGGGTCCTAAACGTCAGTTTATAGATAGCGACGTGCCACAGGCGGCTTAAGAAACCGCGTCTCTGCAATCGTCGCTGAATTATTGCCCATGCCGGACCGGGCCGCGAACCGCATGTAGATAATGCTCCCCGCCTTCCTTCGCCGCGAAAGTCGCTCGCGGCGACGAGACGGAAAGGTTCCCGCCGCCGATAAATCGCTCGACACGACGGGGATCAAAAAGAAAATTAAATGTAATCGTTAGATGCAAAAATTGTAAGCGCCTTTATTTTAGAGGATATTGATTGTGCAGGCTTGGCACAGAGCTCTAATCAAATTGCGTTTCCTATCAGTTTTATTGCGATTGATATTAAAAATATAAACCGTAGAAGAGAGAGAGAGAGAGAGTTTTTTATATCTATAATTAAAAGAGAGTTATAATAAATCGTTCTTGAGATTGAATATATGTATATACACAGAAAAAAAGTAGTGTCAAATCAAAACTTATATACTCAGATACTCATATATTCATATTTTCATATATTTTTCTTGGTTGAACTATATAAAATGACTTCATTTAAGCAAGTTTTCTTCGTTTAACGCAATATAATCTCATTTCAAGATTTCCATAGTTGAAACTAAAGATATTCTTAAATCAAAAATATTCAATTTTTTCTGTGTAAAAAATGATATTCGATATATGCACATTTTTGCACATTGTCCCTGATCTCTCGACGAAATTCTTGCTTGCAACGATGCGAAAATTTCGGTACTAAAATTTCGAGGAAGGTTGGACAAGAGTAACGAGGTTTCGTCGGTCGAATTGCGATGCCAATTTCATTTGCCAGTTTCATTACCGTTCGATGGGCGACGCGTTAGACAGGGATCGAGGAACCGGTGACGCCAATACATAAAATCTTGTTAAATTCTATCATTTCAACGTTTTATCAATCTATTTTAGATAGTTAGATGGAAACAATCTGCATTTTTATTTTCTAACATAATACGTTTTATCGAAATAATTGTCCTTCTGGTAATTATACGAAGTGTTGAAATTTTTAATGCATTCCTTTATAAGTAGATCTAACTTATACTGGACGTAACTGCTCGAATTTATTAAAATAAGTTTCCATAATTATTTGAAGTATTAAAATTTTTAATGCATTCCTTTTAAAATAGTTCTAAGTTGTACTAAACACAACTATTCGAATATTGAAATAATTTCCCCCCCTGTAATTATTTGAAGTATTAAAATTTTTAATGCATTCCTTTATAAGTAGATTTAACTTATACTAAACACAACTGTTCGAATATTGAAATAATTTCCCATAATTGTTTGAATTGTTAAAATTTTAAATGCATTCCTGTATAAATAGATCTGACTTATATTAAACACAACTGTTCGAATATTGAAATTAATTTCCTGTATTTATTTGAAGTGTTAAAATTTTTATAATGCATTCCTTTAAGTAAATAGATCTAACTTATATACTAGACGCAACTGTTCGAATTCTCGTCACGACTCGCACGATATTGGTTGGAAATTATATACCGCCACTGTAACGATCCCGTAGGTCTCACGAATTATTTGTCTCGCGAGGTGTAAAACGGTTTCACGGGCCACCTGCGGACTCGCATGACCGCGATCGCGGTAAATTTGCGCCCGTCGCAATTCCTTCGCGAACACAACACGATGCGTCGGCGATGTCGTAGTAAAGTTGTATTATCGGTTTATTGACTGAAGCGCAGTTACGTGTAGAGCAGCGCGCGTGCTCGCATCCGTTGTTCGCGTTCCAAGACGTCGCGATTATTTATTCCAACGCATTTGTGTATTTCTGGCATAAAAGCAATTTCTGGAAAGGAAAATCCAAGAAGAAATGAGTATCAAATAGATATCTCGACGGCGATTGCGGTCGGTGCGATACCGCAGAAGCAAATTCTGCGAATTATATTTCGCTCTGATAAATGGACTTCGTAAACAGGATTGAAGCTCTATCGCGCGCATTATGTCCGAGAGAATTAGAACAATATTTACTTTATATGACGTGACATTTTTAGCCAATAAGCGAGAATGATAAGTATAATTTATAATTATCCTGAGTCGGAACAGAAAATTCTTCTTAACTTAATATTGCTTTTCTCTTTAAATGAAGGAGAATTTAATGAGCTGCGTAAGAGTTATTTAAGTGCATTGTGTATATTTTTAGGCGACGCAGCATCCTAAAAGTAGTCTGTAGGGTCATTATTGCTTAACTCGTTATCTGAGATTTTTCTGTGACACGGCAGCTGAGAACTCCGGTGCTAAATTGGCATATATCTTCGTATAAATCAATCTAAATATAAATTGGCCTCGATTTCGTGTGTAAGAACTGCCGGCACGTTTCCAAATTTTTTTCCAACAATCTACGATTTTTACATAAAATCAACATCGCTAGATTCTCAGTTATATTTGAAAAGAAATTTAATTTAAAAAATAGTTAATCAAATCTTATAAAACCTTGTCGAGTTACGCAGATCTTTAATCAAATTTTTGTTAAAAGAGATCGATATATAATCGAACAAAAGGAGTGAGAGGGATGGCGATAATTTGACGCACACTTCTATGGCACGGTTAAGTTTACTTCCAACGTCGTTAGATCCATTGACAATTTATATTTCGTTCGCGTTTGCGCTGAAAGGATTTCCTTAGAAACGAAGTCCAGACCCGTTTACAGCGTTAGCAGTTTACCTTGTCCTTTCTCGGAGAGAGAGAGAGGAGAGAGAGAAGAGAGAAGCGCAGCTTGAAAATACACGTCTTCAAGCAAACATACGAGCATTTCCCCGTATTCCTTTCTGCCTCTTTACCGGCGACAAGACTTTAACTCGTTTCTGCCCGAATTAATTACTTTCCTCAAGACTTTCATTGTAACGCGTCGGCAAAAGGGGCGCGGAGAATTCTAAGTTGAATTACAACAATTTCATCAAAATTTCGAGATACCAGAGACGCAAAATCAGAACACGGATATTTTTTCAGAAAGCAGTTTATTTCAAATTGTTGCCGAAGATCTGACTTTTCCTTTTGTCGGCGTGTAGCAGCAATTAAGATGAATTCTTACGGACGTTACAATTGTCGCTTGAAACAATTGGGAGATTTCCAGCTTTCCTACTCTAACATATTAAAGCGACCTTTCTAGTCTGTCACTAAGGGAATCATAGTTGCTAATGTAATGAGGACTATGCCAGTGTCATCAGCAGAGCTAACCGTATTCGAGATCACGTTTGGAGAAACGAATAAATAGAATGTTTCAGAAATGGAATTCCCTGCGGAAGCGGGTTACTCTCGGAGTCCGCTCCTCGACTCTCCCTCGTCGTTCGGTAACGGGAGAATATATTCATCCCTTTATTTTGCGTCATTCAACTGCTCCGCGGGATTTTGTGAGATTCTGCGACCTCGCAACCGATCGTGATGAAACGCGAATGCACGGTCTACTTCCGTTTCTTTGAATAAAGCTTCTAGACGCCTCTAATTATTCTTTCAACAGTCGCCTTTTGCTTCTCATGGTTGCACGCGTTTCGCGCTAAATACACAACGATGTGTTGTCAAAAGATATAATTTGCTTTCGTAGACGATGGTGAAAGAAGCGTTGACCTATGTAAAACATTTTCTTTTGCGAAAGAACGCAGAAGTCATACACGTATCGTTATTAAATCGAACACGAATTTACTCACAGGGATCCGACAGTATTTTTATTCAAAAGAAATGAAAGGTGTATTTTTATTATTTCGCTAATAGAAATAAACTATTACAGTTGCAGCGTGTACAGAATTGCTCTGCTGTTTATGCGGCAACGTACATGGTCCATTTACCTGTTCAGAAGCCAGGCAGAGAGATCGTACAATTAATACACGCATTCTGCTTTTAGTTTCACAGAGCGACAAGCATTGTGCCCGAAGGCTAATTGAATATTGAAGGAATACAAATGCGTTTTAGGTTAATTTCCTAATAGTACGATTCTATTCCTTCGTTAAAGCACGATATCGTTGTTACAATTAAACGTAGGGGTTTTCTGATTAGACGCTCAAAAACGATCATCCATATCTTTTTAATCTCCGATAGATCATATGTAGTTGTTCTTCTATATGTTTTATGCATAACCTTAAATGTCGAATTTATGTATAAATATATTATATATTTATATAATTTGTATATGGTTCATTTTTTTTTCACAATTCATGTGGAGTAAAAGAAATGCAATTATTATTTTAACGTATATACTCTCCCAATTATCATGCATTTTTTAACCGTAGAATTCTTCTAAATTAAATTAAAAAATGTGCTCATTATATTTTGATTGATATATGCGTTGTATATATAATCATGAATATATATTATATATATACTATTATTTTATATATATATATACACACACAATATAATTTCCATATTTCGTTTCGATTAATTAATAAAAGGTCAAATTTGCGAAACTCTGAAATTATAATGATTATGGTATAAGCACGAGATTTATTATCGAGATTTTATTATTAAGACCTTCCTTTATTTTTAGCATACACGACATCAAAGAAACATCGCCTTCTATTTTGTTTTGGAATATCCATGCAAACGACGTACCGTAGAGCTTATGTGCGCGCATTCACGAAATTACTCCCTCAAAATTATTAGTCACGATGTACCAAAATGTATATATAACAACACACTGCGCAAGCTTCAAGATCCATTCTAAATTCACAGTTAATCTCCTATGCTTCGTAATATTTTTTATGTGGATTCATTATCGTTGTATACACTACATGAAGTGTATAACGGTGATAGGACATAAATATATTCCCGGATGAAGTTTGTGTGTGGTATTCACGCGTCATGGCAGCTTCTCAGAAAATTAATGATCGACACGGATTTTAGTATACGCCGCTTTCTTTTCTGCGCCGTGCAATTTTTCATCGTAAATTATGTTGACGCAACAGAAGTGCCGGGGTTATAAACGAGATTAAGATACGTTTCTTCTTTACGAATATTCCCGGTATGCCGTCAATTCATGAGCAACGTTTCCCGGACGCTTTCAAATTATTTCTCGAGATTGCTATACACGTGTTATTACGGTTCACATATTTTTCAAATTGCATGTATCTCTTTTACAGAAAATTCTCTACATCTTATATTTACTCGGAGCCCATATCGTAGCGATTTATAAACCAGTTATAAGCCTATCTATCATTATCGGAAATAAATCTATTTTCAAAATTGTATCTACCTTTTCTGCATCTAAACTATTCTAGTATCTCACACAGTTGTTTTTAAATCAAATGTAAAGTCCCTTACATATTTTTGTCACTTTACTAAATTATAAATCTTTCGAAATTCTATATTTCAATTTTTGATAAAATTCAGCTGTATATAGTTTTGTATTGCGAATTAATTCGTGTATTAAATATATTATTCTAATATAATAATAAATAATAATATATAATATGGATTAAAAATAAAAATATATAATATAGATTGTGGAAAAAGAGAAAATCGCATAAATCGTTCGTTCGAATTTTCGACGAAAACTTAGAAACTTGACTACCCTTGTAAATCAATCTACTCATCGCGAACAGCCGGCCCTAAGGCAAGGTTAACTCATTTTAGCAGCACTTCCTCCCTTCCATATACGTCGCGCCGGTATCATCTGTTCTTTCCGAGTTTCCTTCGAGAATTTCGTCGACTTGCAAGAGTCCTCGGCACATCGCTTCATTAACGACTTCCTTGACGACGCCGTCGTTGTCGTCGTCTAGTTTAATTATTCCACCGCTACCCGGTACACGTGTTCACGAAGCTTCCATCGGACCGAACTCGGTTCTTTTAATTCCCTTTTATATTGCTACTCGGGCCACTAGGTTAATGGAGTGTCGTCATTCGTTGTCATTATCGTCGGCGATAGGACCACCACATTCTCATTTCGTGAATCGTGCCGTTGTTACGGAGAAGCTTACTTATGCTGCAGTAGCGATAGCTTCTGCAAATGATGCTCAAGTTGCTCTAACCTTTGCGAAAGTTATACGCAAAAGCGTTTCTTTTTTCCTTAATCAACACGCTATTATTAAAAATATCACAAAATTTCGATTTTGTATAATTTAATTCAATACATTTATGCTATTTTATGCAAAATTGTTATTGTTAACTTTAGCATTAACTGGAGAGGCGAGTGAAAAGAGTATCTTGTCATATAAACACTCATTATTTTATTATTCTTATATTTATAACAATGACAGTATTTATCTGCAAATTGACAGCGATTAAGAAAAAGTTTAAATTATATATAACAAACGTGTTTATACGTGAAAAATTCCTCCTGTGAATATTTTCAGTTAGTGGAAAAGATCTTGGTAACTGCTCAAATAAAAATTAAATTTCTATAATTAAGTTTTATAACTACAATTTAATTTTATATCTATATTAAGTTTTATATTTTCAGTCAGTGGAAAAAATCTTGATATAAATTTTTTTAAATAAAATTTCTTTCTAAAATAAAAATTAGATTTCTAAAATTAGATTTTATATCTATAATTTAGTTTTATATTCATATAATCGTAATTAAATTTTACCAAGCGTTAGATATAAGTTTCGTTGAATTAAAAATGCAAACCTCATGCATTTGCACAGCTTATAAAAGCTTGGTACCGCAATCTCTCTTTTGAAATTGCCAAATCTCGAGATAAGAGGATGAAGAATTTACGCGTTTATAAATAGGTACATACCACATCATATATTATTCAAACGAGCGACCGCGATTATTATCATCTCGACGCTATCGTTCTGCGGTTCTCTTCTGCTCTTTCTTTTACGGCCACTTTCCGCCTGCATTGAGATTTATTCCACTTTTTCCTATAAAGAGTTCCTTCTTCTTGCGGTACTTTCGGTGATGTCACGCACAAGTACTGATACTCTGTTATCAGAGGAAATAAAGCGCAGCGTAATGTAAGATTACGCGAATCAGAGACGCTCATGTCAGTCTTAATCGTTTAACGATAATTATTGTATCATTATTATTTTAATACATGCTTTGTAATGTAAAATAATGTTAAGTTTCTTTTATCTATTTTTATTATACATCCGTGTAAATATTTTATACAATGTTTATACATTGTAGATATGTGTTGCAAAATGTAAATTGATAACTATAGAAACTCTTGAAAAAAATACTGCACGCGTCAGACCGATCATGTATGTCTTATCTTTTAACAAAGAAGGTTGAAGCTGATAATTAACACAGCCATAATATGACGATAAAAATAATGAGTTATATTAAAATTGCAATGAGTATTTTAATGAACACTTTTCAAATAAAAATAACATTTTGTAATACTTTTTATGAAGTTTTAAAAATGGCTGTTGCACAATTTTTCTAGGAAATGCCAATCATCACTATGTTTTTGTACAATCCAGAAATTAGTAGGATGATCATTGATGAAATTACACGATGATCATCCTCATAATCAAGTGCATTCACGTTTATTAAGTGCACGAACAGAGTACGTAGCTAAAAATAGATCTTTCAATTGTGTCCGATACATTTCTATTAACGCAATTCTTCAATTACACGCACGAATAGCAATGCTGCTAGTCAGTCTCGCGTAAAATCGATATAACGAGTGTCGAAGACACGCAAAAAATTTATAAAGGATTTATTTTGCCAATTGATTTTCAATATACCTTGTACCGATTTGAGATATCATATTTTTCTTACATCGTCGTAATTATTTTTGGAACTCTCAATACTTAATTGTGTGGTGTATTTATCGGGATGGAGCTTAACGAAGACATGCAATATTTACGAACTGTGAAAAGTTTTGCGCTCCGCAAAATCCTTACTTCCTACGAAACCTCGGGAATTTCACGAGACCTTATGAAACGTCATAAACTTCACGAAACTCGTACGGGGTAACCTCTTAAACTTCTATAAAAGCAGTGGGCTCTCATGAAATTTGTATGAGGCTTTAAAAATATTTAATGATCTTACGAAAAGCAATCGAGATCTTGGGATAATCGTGACGCGTTTTTCTAAACAACTCAGCTACGGAGATTATTTCTGCATCGATTTGTTGTTCGATAAAAATATTTGGAAGACTGATAATTTTTATTGACAACTCCACATGAGATTAATATTTATTTAATTTTATTTATATCCGCTTTCGAAGTGAATTTCTACATTATCCTTATTTATTTAGATTTATTAATAGAAATTTATCCAATAAGATAAAAATACTGCATAGTACTGTTTATACACTTTAAATTTTCAATAAATTTAAATGATATATATATTTAGCTTAGAAATATTTCATGTAATATATATTTTCTCTCTCTCTCTCTCTCTCTCTCTCTCTCTCTTTGTTGTTTACTTTATATAAATAAACTAATATATTTTATTAAAAAAGGTATCTCTGATGTTCTTATTATTTAATGTTCATCTTTAATTCGTCAAAAGCAAAATTGATTATAATAAAGTATTATTAATAGCCAAAATATTTCTGAAAGGTTTCTCTGCAGTATTGTTAATTATACACATCAATTATACAATGCTTTTGAATATTATGACAGCGATCAGCGATATAGCTTCAATCTTTGACGTTCATACATTATGCAGAATGTGAGTTTGTCGATTATTTCGACCGCGTCGATAATTTAATCGTTTTGTCAACATATGCCTGTTGAATGCGAAAGGGAGAGGAGGCGGGGTCGACGGCCTTGTTAAATGGAAATCGAAATCGACGGGCACGGCCGTCCTCGCGTTTGCGATTGTTGCGCAAGTCGGGAATTCTCGATCGTGAATCACGATTGACGGACTGACTACGCCCATGTGCGCGCCGGCTGTTGTGCAAGCCAAGATGCAAATGCTCGTCACACTTACCGAGTTCCTCGTGTTCCACTGACCTTAGTCTAGTCGAGAAATAATGCGGGGAAAGAGAGAGAGAGAGAGAGAGAAAGAGAGAAAGACAGATCGAGATTTATCGTCTACGTAGACAAGCGAGTCACGATCTACGCTTCTACGAGCCACGCAAAGGTGCGGTGCACTGAATAACGTATAAAAATGGTTGAATGAACACATGCCGTAATGGTAGAATACAGCACGACTGGAAAATATCATGAACTACGAGATCAAAGGAAATATTAACCTCCTCTTTGTTTAACTTTTTTAACACGTTTTAGCTATTGGAATAGATGTATGAGCAACAATGTGTAACAAACTTGTTACGATGGTTGATATTATATGATTATCGCGGGAGATAAAATAAAATTTCGTTGAACCTTGAAATAAATGGGACAGCTGAAAGTTTATGTTACGTTAAATTAAAGGTGATGCACGAACAGATAAAGTTGTATTAAAGTAAATTGCTATCGTGTTCAGCGAGGCTACAAAGTTGCAACAAAGTCGTGATCACGCTTCGCCCCTTACAAAAGCGCGAGGGTGTCAAAGTAAAGCTTGGCATAATACCGAAGGCCAATTCTCTTGATCCGGTGTATCGCGTAACCTGGTTATGGCGCAGCAAGTGCATCCCTATTGTTCCTGCTTGGGAGCAACGCTGTTATTTCGAATCGCTCTAGCGCTAATTTCATTGCCTTTCTTCCATGGGATCACGTAGCTTTTCTAGCACCAGTCTTATCCCTTAGAAGACTATCACCCTCGCCTTTGTTCTAACCATCCTCTCTCCAACCGTTCTCGACATTCCGTTTACCATCCTTATTTAATTAGTATTAGTTGCCCGTTTATCCCCGACAATGCCAAAATAACGAAAGCCATAGGGAACGCTTGCCTGTTTATGATAGTCGAGGATATTCTTCCGCGATGTGTGCTTTGTCGCGAAACGACGCACGTCTTCCTTAATTTATTATCAACAACGTTTAGCATAAATGTTTATTGCAACTTTAACAAATTGCGAAAACTGTCAAATGTGTCATGAAAATGAAAAATATCACTTTCAATAATTATGCAGTTGTGTATCTAATTGTAAGTTCTTTAAAAAAATATTATATAATTGAGAATTAGGAAAATTATATAGGAGAATTATATAATTCTCCTATCACCTACTCATTATTTATTCACTTTTACTATTACACTTTATACACATATTGTGCTACATATATTTTTATATCATATTATTTATATGGTTTGTTAAATTTAAAAAATTAACAGATCGCGGGTTTTTCTAGTAAATGATTCGTTTATTGAACTGATGTTTATCTAAAGCTCGATTGTCAAATGTATCGTTGTTTCTTTTTCTCGCAGTTACATTACTCAGTCAGCTTGTACCGGACATTTATGAAGCCACGAAGCTACAAGAAACTACTGTGATTAATGATGAGAGAAATATAATTGTTTTCAGGTCGTTACTGGTGATCTTCGCCGCGCTGTGCGCGACGTGCAGCCGCGCTGACTTCTACGGCGGGAAGGGTGAGTTTCACGAAGTTAATTTCAGCGCTAATGGACCCACGACTCTCGCGGGGATTTTGCAACCATTTGTACGTCCCTGTCCTTTCGGTTGTCTTATTCACTGACGATCCGCGTTGCAATATTCTCTCCGGGGAATTCTTCCCGAGTGAGCTACCTCACGCGAATATTCAGCAGCTTTTTTACTCGCCGGCGTTCTCTTTTTCCGCGCTCGCGGCGACGATTCGCCTTACGTGTGACTGGTGATTTATTACTATGTTAAGTACGGAATGTATTTAGTCAAGCGGTGAATAATGATATAGGGCGATAAGGACGGCGGACAAATTGTCGTGGATGTGCATGAATCTATATATGCAGCGACGAAAGTATCGTACGTAACGATTTTAATTACGTATACAGATTACAATGTTATTAAACACATGTTTATATGTTTCTTCTTCTTATATCCATTTCTACCAATGTAGATTAACTTTAATCTTGATTTAAGTTATTCTTTATCTTTTTCTAATTCTTAAAACTAGAAAAACATCAAAAGTAAGTTAAACCGAGATTAAAGTTAATCTACACTGGTAGAAATGGACATTAGTCCAACATCGATGTGTAGTGATCACCATGGTGCTCCATGGTGATTTTCTTGGCAAAGGTACTCTCAGTGGTTTGCCATTGCCTTCCGAGAGGTGGTGATCAATTAAAAATTTGATATGTTCTGGTTTGAACCTGGGTCTTTGGCACAGAAAGCAGACGCGCAACTCTTACGCCACGATCACCACCATGTTTATATGTAACAACACAAATAATAATAATGATAAGTATGAAATTTGAATAACTAATTGAAATTAGTTAATTAAATAAATTCTCTTTTATGTTGTTTGTGAGAGTATATTACAAATATTTTACATTAAATGAATTATGCTCAGTACTACATTTTTCAAAAGTTATATTATTTACCAGGCAAATCCACGTTATAATAGACATTTTTTGTATTCATCTCGAGCGCCTGATACTTCTTTTTAGAGGCAAGGTAGTTGAAGCAGTAAATTGAAACAGTAAATTGGACAATTTATATTGATAAACGTAATTCGTTGACTGTAACGTCGATCGAGTGATTTGTTTTTAACCTTTGCAATGCCCACTATTGGTTTCCGTTTCTCTTAGTTCGCATTGAAGCGAAAGCAATCGATCCTATTCTTTTTCAGAAAAAGATTCAATTGCACGAAGTCACACACGAGATTCCTAAACTCTTTATCAACCCGTGAATTTCGTTTAATTCGTTACGCCATTGTGTGTAATTTAAAAAAGCCAGTTCTAAATTAGCTTTTTCCTCTATTACTTGCAGTTTAATACATTAACGTTTCTAATCGCTAAAGTTTAATGCTCATAAAATTATAATTGTTAAGCATTGCCCTTAGCGTTGTGATCGCCGTCGCTACCGATTAATTATTTAACGTGAATAAATAACCTTGTATTGACAAGTTCGAAAATACTTGAAAAATTCACGATGCAGTTTGCAACCCGACCTACTAACACTTCCCGTGTGTTTAATGTATTAAATTGTTTTCTTGCGCTAATTTTTTTATTGTAACGTGAATAAATAACCTTGTATTGACAAGTTCAAAAATACTTGAAAAATTCACGATGCAGTTTGCAACCCGACCTACTAACACTTCCCGTGTGTTAAATGTATTAAATTGTTTTCTTACGCTAATTTTTTTATTGTAACGTGAATAAATAACCTTGTTTTGACAAGTTCAAAAATACTTGAAAAATTCACGATGCAATTTGCAACCCGACCTACTAACACTTACGGTGTGTTTAATGTATTAAATTGTTTTCTTGCGCTAATTCTTTTATTATAACGGAGATGTTACACAGAGATTAAACAGTATTAAGCTCTTTTCCAATATATATATAATATTGAGTAAATAACTATTTATAAATATCTTGAATAAATAACTACAGATCTATATAATCAATACATATTTAATCAAATGTTATCTATCTCCAGATGTAACTGTGCAATGCGCACTGTTCGCATCGTCGAGATTCTTAATACTCAGGGCGGATTCTGCGCTCTCGTCACGTCTCACTCTAATCTGCCAGTTTTATAAGGATACCTCGACGATTCCTGAGGGAATCTGGGGATTTTTCACTTCCCCTTCCTGACAAGAGAACCGCCAGTTGCTCACCTCCGCAGTAGTAAAGCCGACGTATGGTCGGACATGCCGCAATCCCGTAATCTCGCGTTGTGTTCTCGCACTCCTTAGAACTGTTCCAATATCTATTTACTCCTACCTACTCTTATACGCGAAAAGTCTAAATTTTAGATAACGAAATATATTTCTAATTCGATTAGATAAACAATTATTCGAATACATTCGAACGATAAAATTTGAAATACATTTTACGAGTTGTCATGTGTAAAATATAGTAAACTAGGCAGCTTTTATGTAATAATAACGGTAATAATTTATGTGAAAAGTGGCGTCTCTTTTACTTATAAAATTCTCATCGACATCGCCACGAGAAACGTTAAAAAGCGTTGAAAAAGATAAATCATCCGCGTCTCGGAGACGAGTTAATAAAGTAGTGTCTTTGAGCATAATTAGTCTACTGTCTTCTTTTGAAATGCGACGATTATTATCATCGCATCTTTCGTCCTCGTTTCTTTTACGAGGATCTCATAACCTGCGGCGCCGTCCCGCAAACGCAAAGAAAATTTAATCTAGCGCCGACGGTTTTGATTAAGAATAATAAAACGACAGGAACGACGCTACCACTTTGCCTCGTCGTAATAAGAACGAATTAACGCAAGATTTCAGTTTGCGCGTTTACCCTTGCGTGATATATTAAAAAGTTACTTATTCACTCTCGCTGCGTTCCCGGCGAAAGTCACTCGTGTTTTTCGTTTCTTCCCTTAGTACTTTTTGCGCACGTTTGATCAACGTGCAGAAGAAGATCGCGACAATTACGATCTCAGCGAGTCGCTATCGAAGAATCGGTTCGCTTCGGGGGTTCCGCGTTTCGCTTATCACAAGCGGATGCAGGGGGTTGCGAAGGGATTGCGGGGGATGGCGATAGTAGGGGGAGGAGGCACAGGATGGAGAAAGGGGCGGCCCCGGGACGAATAGCTCCCGCAGGATGCGAGATAACGCTGCTCATCCCCGCAGCCTCATTTGTATCCACCCCGTTCCGTTTCCCGCGGAAACCGCTACTTTTTGCATCTACCGTCTACCTCGTCAATATTTAACGGGCGCTCGTCGATCAACGCGATTGCGCGGCGATGTAGAAATGAGAATTTTTCGGGCCGCCTTCCGCCACGTTCTTATGGATCGCTCTCGTAAGTCCTCCTCGAAGGGATCTATCGCCGGTGTGGATAGTTCGCGAATTTCTGCATTGTGCGGTCCAAAAGATCGTACGAAACAGGTTCTCTGTCAGCCGTTTATATTAAATTTCAGGAAGAAAATAGAAAGTTCCACAAAATTTATTTCAAAGACTTACTACGATATTTTATATTTATACTTTTGTAGAGATGACTTTTCTACACAGGGAGAATTTTCTCTTAAAATTTACCCTGAAAATCATGATAGTCATGGGACAACATGGTATTTCGAAGATTTTTATGCAATTTTCTTTGATTAATATCTACCACAATAAAAAATATTAATATCTATCACAATAAAATATAAAATATATTTGATTAATTTTACTAAAATACATAGTAAAATTTCCATAATTTTAAAATATGTTAAAATCTTATGATTCTTTATTGTTTTAAATTGAATAGATGCCAAGTAGTGCTAAACATGTAAAATATCTTATATAAATTTTACAATACAGCATAATATTTTCAATCTCACTTAGTCGCTCATGATAATTTTACCATGCAGCATGGTAATTTATTGGCTACGTCCGATGATTCTCGGTTTTTTTCGCGTCGGGTGTTACAATCTGCTTGGTAATTTTTATTATGTTGTTTATAAAATTTTTTTTCCATATTTCAGAAATTCCTTTCGTTACCAATAATATTTGACAGGTTGCCAAGTTGTTCCAAGCTTATTACCAAACATAGTAAAATTTGTAGTGAATTTTGCGGCAAAATATAACGAAAAATTCTCTCCGTGTATCTATATATATATAACATATGTGTAAAGTTTTGAAAAATAATAAATTTTTCAAATATATAAATATTTAATTAGAAATCTTTTAAATTATAAATAATTTTGTTAGTACTTTTCGGATAATATATATTTTCTGCTTAGTTCAAAGCCTTGCTTGCCTGAAATTGTAAGATGCTGAAATAAATGCAATATTAATTTTACGCTTACGTTCATCTTTTATATCTCTGTTGGGAAATAGTCCGACTCCGTTTCAGTATTTATTCAGTCGACACGGAGAAATATGATCTTTTGGATTACAACTTGTTATCTTATCTAATCGATCGATCCACCGGTTCGATTTCGCTGTCTTGTCTATAGATAGAAACGCGCAACAATGAGTGAATATAGATTCGTAATACGCGTCATTCGTATTAGTCGTCGAGTGAATAAACGTTGTGGCAAGGCATTGCAATACGGGCGCAGAAACAGATAAATTGGCGTTGTGCATTCTCCGGCTGATTTACGGCCGCGTGATTTCGATAGAGCGATTCGCGGACGTGCGAGCACTCGACTGCCGGCCGCGGGCAGCAATCGACTGCGATAGGCAACCATAAAGATGGCCAATTTTTGTTCCGATGACAGATTGAATCGGGATCCCGCGAATCTCGAATCGAACGGGATGACATCCGCGACGCGACGCGCGACATGATTTTTGTATCAACTTAATCCGCTCGCAACTAGAAATTCTATCGTAACCGGGCGGTTTTCGTTTGTTTTACAGCGACGCGAGATTACGGGATTCGCGGAAATAATCTTCAGCGCGATGTATAATACCGGCGCAGAATCGTGTTCCCCATTTTTACTTGTCCGCCGCGCATGCGAACTCTCTCTCTCTCTCTCTCTCTCTTTCTCTTTCTCTCTCTCGTGCAAAAAGCTGCAAAATTAAACGCGTTTCCTAAAGCGGATGGAAATCGTGCGCGGCGTTCAAATCCAATTTCCACAAATTTATCTCGAGGCAAGGATAAATGCGTTTTATTGTGCAGCTCCGCCCGCGGATTTATTCCCTAGAAAACATTCCTTATATATATATATATATATATATATATTCCTTATATATATATGGCTTTAAACGATCCCTTTATTCCTTTATCGAAGGCGATCGCAATGAGTCAAGAAAACCATTGTTTCCTCTTTCTCGATGCACTTGCGGTAAACTTGCACTCGAGATCCTCTCGTCGCGCTTATCTTCGTGATTCCGGACATATGTTATTAAAGACAAAGCGATAAAATCGAATAGTACATTTGTGGCAAAGGGACAACGTGTTGGTCGGATTTTTCTTCAAATAGCATCGAGCTAATCGTTTTCGATTGTGAAAATAGTAACTTTGATCCAACATTCGTATAGCTTCGAAATGTTACTATACGTTGAAAATTATATATTGTCATCGCAACAAATTATAAACAATGTACCTAATATAACAATGAACGCATGCAGAGAAGTTATTTCGAATCTTCAATAGAAAATAATGAACTTTAAACTGTGTAGTATGACGTA
>NJRL01000028.1:330387-354132 GCA_003063815.1 Aphaenogaster rudis | reverse complement strand
AGTAAATTTTAAATTGAAAATATTTTCGCACAAGCTGTACGGAAAAATCAGTTCTTCTATTACATATGTATATTATGTAATATTTGCTTCTATTACAGAAACAAAGATACACTTATGATATTATTAGATACGTTAGATATTATTAGAAGCGAATTTTAAATGATATTGCAAATGATATTGAAAATTTCTATAAGAAAAATTTTCACAGGACAATTCGCGTCTGCTGCTTTTATTCATGTTATCAATGTTCTATTCAGCATGCTCCAGAGAAAGCAGCCACGAGGCCGGGCTAATAAAAGAAAAATATTGGGTTTGACATTATGGAAAATAAAGGAATCCTAGACAGCGCGTTCCGCCGGGCAAAAGCGCCGGATAGTCTAATTTTCTAAAAACAGATGAGAGACGTTTGCGCGATTAAAATTTATGAGACCGCGATCTGCGAGCAGTTAAAAGTCTAGGAAACGCGAACGTCCACAGTTTATTTTTCGTCTTCCTCTTCCGAGAACGAAAGTGAAGTTAAGGCAAGCCGCAGGTTGTAAAAATTTTATTCTCTTGGATTGGTCGTGTCTTGCTGCTAAAAAGTTCTATTTCCGTTCGGTAATTTAGGTCCAGCCGACAGATGTCTACCGTAAGATTCCAGGCAATGCTTATAAACGATTAGGATATAAATATCAAACACAACAACTTCCGCATCGAATAAACTCGATTAGCTGCAAAATTCCGTTTATATATTACATATGTAAATAACAGTGGACATGAATGTATTTTATTTGAATTTATAAAGTTATTTCCCGAGACACGATCAAAGCTTTTTCGCTAATAAAATGATAAGAAATGAAGTATGAGTATAATAAATCAGAAGTTCCTAGATTTAAATCGCATCAGACTCTTTACTGTTCTTTTACTGTTTCGAAAATCTATTTCATCGGACCGAATATAAAATTTGTTATTACACGCCGCAGACTGTCAAGCACAATTTCTGCGGGAAGATTCTATTTTCTAATAATAGAATCCGCATATACACAGTTTCTAAAAAGAAGCCTCCGATAAATTAGTCTTGGCAGAATTTCAAAGCCTTCTTTATCGTGACCGTTTTAATGGATGAGGCAGGCGGCAATTAATTAGCATGCCGTACGATGCGTAAAAAGATCCGGTATAGCGCTCGATGATGTGCATGATAAGTGAAAATGAAGGCAGACGCATAAAGGCGCCGAAATATTTATTATATCGTTGCGAAGTGTTGAATTTCTTTTTGGAAGCGTGCCGGATGTAGGTATGCGTCGATCGAACGTGCGTACGTGCGTACGTGCGAGCGTGCGTGCATCGTAATCGCGTTTGGATCCGACGATACGCCATGACTCATCGATCATCGACAACTTCTCAAGCATGTCCTTACTCGTCGCGCATGTCTGACTTTGTGACACAATGAACCACGTTCATCGGTGATTCGCACGTTCGATTCTGCCTGTGCCTGGTATCAGTAGGTATATTAAATCGAGTTCTCGAAGAAGAACGTCATTCTGCATAATAGAACTTAACTTGCATAATAGAAACATGTTAAACATCTATTTGACACTTGTTATGTCATCTCCGACTTTCAATTCATTAAAAATTTCACCTAAAACTTCTAAATGTCGGAGTAATGCTATTTTATTGTGAAACGAAAGCGTTTAAGATATTCTTGTGAATCACTATAAAATAATCATATCTCGCAGTTTTGTGTAATAGGATATTGATTCGTTTCGGGTTTCAGTAGTATTAGCAGTATGAAGTATAAATTACTCATCTAGAATGTGAAATATTTCATGAAATTATGGTTTTCTTGCGATGAAATATTTCATGAAATATTTCATCGCAAGAAAACCATAATTCATGATTCGGTTGGTAGGAAAAGTTAAGTATTAAACTAGCTTTAAATGCCGAGGCGCCATTTAATGAATCACGAAGGACGTTTTCGTCGCGTCCCAATGAAATCATTTCCATGAACTTGACCTATAATGACTAAGCGCAGCGCGCGTACGCTTCATCGATTGTATTTAATGTCGACACGCATTTTCTAGATGATGCGAGGTAACGTCATCGTTGGATGCAGTTAATGGATATTAATAACTCGAATCTCTCGACTAGTCATGTGACAAATGTGCAATCGTACATAATTCATTATTACGAGGTATATGGATTATCGAGATATTTGCAATCAACGGGAGATACTTTGAAATAATTTATAAGAGTTCTGTTGTATATCATGATTTTTTTAAGTACAAATGTAGATTGTATTACAAAAATCGGAAGCTGCCCAAAAAAATTTCTTAAGACGTCCGGCGCTTTTACGCGCAAACTGCTCGCACTATTTTCTTGCAAAATTGTCATTTATTATATAATATTATTCACGAGGGCTTTGTAAAGATCTTACTCGGTGTTTTCGAGCTATTTAGATACGAAGATGCGCTGCATTGCTAAGCGCGCTTACCTGCAGCGGCAGAAGCGTAAAACGACGCGGCAAAAGATCGAATGCAAAAACCATACAAAATCGCGGAGACGTGATACAGTCGCTTGTTGCCCCGGGCAGACATATTGGCCCCGGAGCGTGCTCGGAAAGTATAAGATATTTCAAAGCTCACCCACCGCACTATTCCCGTCCACCCCCCCGCGCCCTTGCCGCTTCTTTCTCTATCTCGTCGGCTTTTTCCTTTTCAGCTAACCCACCTTATAATATATCGCCTACTTGTAACATGTTCCTACCGCCTCTTGTCTCTCGCGCGTGCATAATCCTGCAGTTTATCAGCCAGTGGATCTCCATTCGTATCCTCCGAACTGTTTCACGAACAACTACCGATTTTTTATGACCGGTCGGTATCATGTGTTAAGTGTGTAAACACTGTAATGCGCATGTGTTGTAAATTTAGATGTACCACAATCTCGTAATTTGTTATTCAAGTTTTAAGTAATTTGTCTACTTGTGATTAGTAAAAGGCATTTGATGAATTTTAGGAAACGACATCGTAATGCTGAAAGATCCATTAGCTTTCAGATTTAGTGAGGAATAAAATATTCTCCTATAGTAGGCTGAGTTCAGATTCCCCACCCGGGTATTTCCAGGTATCATTTTATCCTTGTTGTTTACTGAATGTTAAACAAGGATAAAACGATACCTGAGGGCACTCGGGTGAAGAATCTGAACGCACCCGTACAGTAAAATTCGAAAAAGGAGAATCAGATACGGCTTAATTATAAGCACATATTAATTATTACTTGCTTACAATTAACAAGAAATTAAATATCTTTAATAAATTCAAATTTTAACAAAACTTGATTCTTTTGTTTATAAACCGTACTTAATATTTCTTCTAATTATGAACAGCTGATTAATTAATAGAAAATAGACGGTACGTCAAACACGCTTGAAATTTGCGTACGAATGTAATCAATTTGCGAACATCATACTTCACTGAATGAAATTGGATCTCCAAATGGGCAACCGGAAATGACTATACGCTTCAAAACAATTGAAATTGGTCCGTATGCTCATCGTATATTTAGTGTTAAATCAGGTTAGTCGATTATCATTTCCAGTCTCGTTACTGATATCCTGCTGAACTTTTCCGTAAACTGAGTGTGCACTCGTGTCCCGCGCGGATTTATCGGAACAAATAGATGAGCTCATTAATTTTGATGATGATATTCGCTCGTTGTAACCCGCTGGTTCGTACATTCCACGCTTCGTGACGCGTGCAATTTATCAGTCACGAACAGAGGACGGAGTCAAATGGAAGCCTTTTCCGATTTCCAGAGGACGGGATTTAATTGTTCGCGACTTGTCCTCTCTTTTGCGATATCTCGTTTTAGCTTTAATTCGGTCGGTCGTTCTCGATATTTCCACGCGACAAATTGCTCGGTGTACCTATAGCTCGGAGGAATTATCGGTCGTACGAATCGTACCGCGATGACATTTATGGGAACGAAAATAACACATACGCGATATACCTAACAAAATTACACTACACGATAAATCTTTGTGAAATCTTTTAAGTCTATTTCAGTGACACTGAAAGACCGTTACATTTGTCACAACTTTCCAATTAGATGTGATTAGATATGATTTAAAAATAAAGATTTTTGCTAACTTTCACATTTTTGCGTAGCTTAATTTGTCCAAGTGTCTTAACATTTAACTGTAAATACATATATCTTTAAATATCTTCTTTCTCTCGCACAAATCATGTGCGACTTGAATCATCATGTTTTATACAAAAAATATAAATCTAGAAATTTTGCTTTGTTATCTCCACAATTCAAAATTATCGAAATAGAACAATTCGATTTTCCGTGTCCCATTCGATTTTACGTTAACGGCATGTCCAGTGGCATACAGGGATGAATGCAGGGAGGTGGCATGTAAAAAGCGAACAGCGATCTTGTTTTCGGATGGACGCTCTCGTAAAACAAGCGAGGGATGTATCTCGCGCGAGATAAAACGCGAGCGTGGCTGACGTTCGTTTCTGCACACCTTTTCCCATTTTCTCAGCGCTATTTTTCCACCGGTTGCGACCGTTTTCCGTCTCTCTCGATAACGCTTTTCCGTCTTTCCGCACCCATATCGTTTTCTTATCAATCAATACGATCTGCACGTTATGCACATGCTTCCGATCGTTTTGCAATTTTCCAATCTCCTTTGATTTTATCATATCGCATTTTCATCATTTGTTGTTAAACGGTATATGTGAAACGCGATTTATAAAAAAGCAGTGAAACAAAATATATAAATAATATATTATTTTATATAATTAATCACATTTTTTAAATATATTTATTATTTCTATTTATTTGTTATTTATATGCTAATTTTTAATCCGTGAGAATAAATAGTTATTTGTGTAACAAGTGCGGGAAGTTGACAATTGGACACGAGCGCGGAGAAGGCGAATGCGATCACCCGCACGAGTTTACAATTGTCAACTCGCACGTGTTACACACACTATTTTATATTACACGTGCGTGGATTATATAAACACGTTATCATAACAGCAATCTTCCTTCGTAAATTGTACAAAAAAATAGAAATGTAAAAATAGCAATTATGGAAATTACATCCTACTAATTTAGGACGAGTCTTAAGTAATAGGGATTTATCCCGTGTAATTCCAATTGTTATGACCGAATGTATAGGGTGGTTGGTAAACAGCTGATCGGAAGTACTTTCCCGGTCGAGTAATCGCTTCGGTCGCTCCCGCCGGTCGGAAATTAATAAATACTGGAATTTCCAGCAGCTCCGGTTGGATTAAAGCTCGGCAGCGGGAACGATATCCCGACCGAGCAAAAAGGGGGACAAGCGGAAATTGAAGGGGGGTGTAGTTGGCCGCGAGAGAGTCGGAGGGATAGGGATTGAAAAAAAAATCGACTTTGCTTCCTAAGAGCATTACGTATCGGCAGGCGCAGTCCGCGCCAGTTAAATTTATAATAAATTCCGCCGGCTTTTCCAGCATACTGTCTTTTTTCCACGTACGTATTCGCGGAACTCTATCGTGCGTAATTTGCATGCTGCATCGAATCCGCCGAGTCCGAATCATATAAGAATAGAGAGCTTCAAATTGTCTTAACACTTTTTCTATTTCCGCAATTGCAATGGAATTTGGTATTTCCGTATTCTAATAATATAAATATGATAATATTTAAAGTAGCGTCGCACACCTTCAACGAAATCCGAAATTCTGACTGTGAGCTTCAATCTGTAAATTAAAGAAACCGTTACACAAACCGTTACACGAACTCTAAAGCATGAGCTACTTAAAAATGTAGCGTGGGAGGAAAAACAGTGCGCTTTAGCGAGATTTGTCCGAGTCCGGGTTTTTTTAAACCGCCGGTGCGACTCTGCCTTTACTGTCGTGACGCGTGCGCGGGTTTGCCGTTTGAAAAAAGGCGACACGGTGCGCAAAAAAGCGATGACAGACAAGTAGCACGGTATTACTCGCGCCGGCACTGTGGCACTCAAGGCACATCCCGCTCTGAAGAACCTCCGGACGAGTTAACTTTATTAGAGCTTCTTACACGTGCGCGCGCGCGCTCGCGAGCAGAGCGACGTTGATAAAAAGGCGATGGAAGAGGTGGCGGAGAACGAGCGGGTGACAAAGAAGGGAAAGCCCGGGAACGAGGCGAGAGGGGTGTGCTTTCTCACCTACCCACGCCACGGGGCGAGGCTTTCACGTGACGAGTGGCTGGTAACGAATGGCCGTTACCACTCGCGTGAGACAAAAGCCTCGTAAACAAAACAAGCTGCCGCCGCCGGGATGCACGCCCCAGGGGTGATTTCGCCCAACCCGTTTCGCACGCCACCTCGTCAGTACAATTCCTCATACGTTTCGCGTTTAAAACCGCCAACGACTCTGATTTCGCCCAACCCGAACCGGCCCGAGATAAAGCATGGATCATTAATCGAGAGGCCGACATCGAAAACGGGTCGAGACATGCAATAGCTATTTTGAGAAGAAGTTTCATAAATTTGAAATAGTGTCTAGCTGCTTATTCTCGACAATCTATGAATTGTTCAGTGTTCTCAATCGTTTCACGTCGTAGCATTAAAAGAGAACATAAGGGATACTTTCTTCTTCATCAATATTTTCCAAATTAATCTGGAAAATGCAGACGCGATTAAGCTCCAGAATGCAAATACGCAATCAAATTGGTCTTTCGTTAACTTCGAGTTGAATTTAACTTTAACATAGGTGTTTAATTTGAAGTCGAATTAGCAAGATGTGTAAAGATTAAATACTGCAAGAAAGTCCTCCAACAAAATTTGGGCGCACGGATGTTTGCCTTCATTTTGAGCACGAACCGTTCCGTACGTCTGCGAGATGATATATTAGTACGTTCATAACCGATGGTAAAAATAGCCCACAAGAAAGGCATCTTTTTATTTACTATTCAATCGTACCGCTGAGTGCATCTCTGCATTTCAAATTAAATGCACTCGTGTTTCGACGGATGAGACTTGCATCGCGGTTGGCGGCGGATTCTCGCTGCGGCTGTATCTTGCCACGAGATTTGTCGAGATGCACCGTGCGCTTCTTTCTTTTCTTTTTTACGTGGGAGTACACGTACTCTGCATCAGGTGTCCCGGAAAGCACGGATGCTTGCGTGCCTGACCTTCTTCCTGCCACTCCTGGAGTCCCGCCCCGCCTTTTTCTCCTTTTCTGCCGTTTTCTCCCCTTAACCCGTGGCTCCCTTCCGCGCCGTTATCTTCGCGTTGAAACACTCGTACGTCATGCGGCGTCGTGTAATTAGGCGTGTGATTCGCGCCATAGGACCATTTCTTATTTTCCGAACGCGTGCGCCTCTTCTCGCTCCTTATCACGCTCCTCGGACCATTCGTACGATTGTCAGGCGCAATTTGTCACGTTTGAGAACTATTTCGAAGTAACATATTGTTAGATTTATCATCCGTTATATACATCCACTTTTTATATCTTCTGTATTTAAACAAATATCGAATAACATCAAATTTGATTCTAAACAGATATTTTTCTGGATTTTATATTCATGGACTTTATCTTTTTATTCAAGGACTGTATTTTATTTATTCTACACAATTTTTATTACTATTCTAAATTATTTATGTTTGTAGAAATAAAGGTTCTACTAAATGTCAGTACGCAACTACATTTTTTATGGTTGTATTTAAAAATATCGATTTTGTCATTTTTGCCTTTTAACGCTTTCAATAGAAATTTATATTTAAAAACTTTTGTTATAAAATATTTTATCGATATATCGAGAGAATAGAGAGAAAAGAAATTAAAATTGTCACTATTATTTTCTATTAACTTACTTTTAACTGTTAACTGCAGATGATTTTTAAAAATGACTCACTATTTCCAATTCCCAACAATAAAAAGTTAAAATCAGATATTTTTAATTATATATCTTTAAATTCGAAAGAGAGAGAGGGGGGAGGGAGGGAAAGAGATATTTAATTTTATAACATAAAAATTCTATCTTGATATATGAATATTTCCAAAAAATAAAATATTCCTTGCAAAAAAAATAATTACATCAAAGTGTATAAAAAATGCATGCAGAATTCAATTATTAAATTTTATTTGAGGGCTATATCTTCGCACGTGTGTGCGTCTTGGATTCGCCTCTACATTTATTAAATTTTCATGTGTAATATTAAAAGTCTCGATGTCTGGGGGCCATTGTCGTCGAACACAAGAACCCTTCGCTAACATTCATCATCCTTGACGTGCAGCACAGAAGCACATGTGCCATCAACCTTTTCGTTTCCAGTTGCCCATCTTATCCCTTTCTACCTCTCTCTCTTCTCGCGGCAGTTCTCAGAATCAAACGGAACCCACTGAGCCGTTTATTTTATTCCCTCTTCGCAGTCGTCTTTTACAGTTTTCGTGTCGTTCTACAAACGATAAGACTTTCAAAAGACGTCGCTTGAAAGAGCCATTTTATAAATTTAAGTTTTACGCAGGATAGAAATTTATAGAGCGTTATTTGTATAGAACGTATTTGAGGCCTATATTTAGGTATTAATATTTAACTAATGACGACGCAACGCGCCTTATTTTCTCTCGTGCTAAATTTGTCCTATCATTTCTGCAAGAGCGACATCAAAGCTCCGTTGCGTAATGAACTTCGAGATTACGGGAATTCTCCACGGAAAATGTTATCAGAATGTTACGTGCGACGATTCCGTTCCAGTAATCTGTTTCAGTAGAATGCATATACATTGTTCGGATAATAGAAGATTTGAATAATGCGTGTTCGCATAATGGCCGTAGTTCTGTATTAATACGATATTGACATTTACCCATTATACATTGATAGCTATTGATATTTTCGCTGTGAGTTAAGCTGTGCTACAATAAAATATCCTTAAATACAATTACCGATTATTGAATCACAACAATTCCCACCTTTGCCACCAATATGGATTTTCGGTGAGTTTAAATCTGGATTGTGGAATAAATTAATGTTGCAGCATGTAATAGAAATATTAAGCTCAAATAATCTTTTAATGACGCTCGCAATTATATCAATATTCGATATCGCACACCTATATTTCCACATGATATCAATACCTTCACACGCCAATACAAATCTTATTTATACATCGAAACTTTCGTGCATAACATGCATATTAATTTACTATATTTTGTCTCCAAATTTACTCAATTCGAGAGAATCGTTATTTTCCCAAATAAAAAAAAAACAAACGTGATCGCTTGACGCTTGTACTTTCATCCTATATCCTGATGCATATGCTGCACGATGTTCAGCATCTTAATACACGTGTAGCTCGCTTTAAAGGTAGGTGAAGAGGCTGAGTCGGAAAGTGAAGGACCTTGGCTCATTTTGGTAGAGTATATTCGCGTGCTCAGCACCATAAACCTGATTCCGGGCTTATCTCGGGCCCTCGAAGGTGGGTGGCACGTTTTTATTAGATGCGGTTTTTATTAGACGGACAGCATATGCCAGTCCATCCACTTCCGACAAGGCGATATCACCTATGACGATGAACGATAATCGGCTCGATAACAGCGCAAGGAATTTTGAGATAAATCTCTTCCTTTTCATCCAATATAATTTAGCTTCTTTCTTTGATAAAAGAGACGCGTGACACAAGTCTATTCTATAATTAAAATACAGATAAACAAAATAATGTGTGAACACCTAGGAAATACACTACTACTGGGAAATATATTACTTTTCATTAATAAGAGATTAGCCTACCATTTATCTTTAACACAAATTCTATCCTTGTTGGAATAAAGTCATATAATGCTTGAATAGTCAGCGCAATATTATTCTTCTAACAAAACATCTTCCAATTGCTTAAGAGATATTGGAAGAAGAAATCTGTTTGTCATTCTGCTATTCAAAACTGCTCGCAATGATTCGATGATATTTAAATCAGGCGATTGCGCTGGAAAAATGTTGAAGTTTTGGAGAACGAAGGGCAATTTTAGAAAGTGAGAAGCAAATTTCCTTCTCCAACATCACTTATATAAGTAATTAAAAGATGTTCTGCTAAAAGAATAGTACACCATTCTATTTGTGACTATTCAAGCATTGTATGATTCTATTCCAACAAAGATAGAATTTGTATTAAAGACAAATGGACCAACCTCTTATTAATAAAACAAGCAGTGTGTTTCACTTTCAGATGTTCACATTATTTTGTCCTGTATATTGAATAATTGTTACCTCCAAAACGCCGTTACTGAAACATGTAGTCAGAGAGCGATGTCGAATACGACACGGCACCATTGTTGCGCAACGAGAGCGCGGCGGTCGAGTATACCGCGCGATAAATCGTTCAATTAGTCGTCTCGAGCGAATGAGAACTAGGCACTCTCTCCAAACCCTCGTTAAATACCTCGACTACAAATCGCACGCTCGCTATTTGCTCTCACGGCATCCCGATATGTGCGCCTACACGTGTTTGCTCGGCGTACTCGTGCTCGCCTCTTTGCATGCCGCCGCCGCAGGAGAACAGGTTTCGTCAGAGGGAGACAGGAAGAAGAGATAGAGGAAGACGAGGCGGGAGGGCCGACGCGAAAAAAAAAGTAGAAAAAGCTCGGGCCTCGACAGATGTTACACTGGCGAGATCAACCCGAAGCGACGCGCGATGGAGTTGTCTCGTCTATCCCAATTACCTTTTATCCCGTCAGATCCGCCGAATGCATCAGGTTGCGGCGCGCATTTTACGGTAACTTTTTACCCTTTTTTCCCCTCCCCCTCCCCGCGGTTGATGACGTACTGCACGTCGAAACGCCGCCGAAACGCGTCTCGTCGATGTCGTCTTTATCGACGTCGCGGAGATATACGCGGATTACGCAGGGGGAACTTCGTTACAGCATGGCGAATGTCGCGTTGTGTCCGCGTATTATTATGACAAACTACTGCGCGCTAAGATCCATCTACTCCACTCTACATATTTCATAGAGGCTTTCATGGAGAATACGCAACATTGCGTTTTCAGCTTGTTGTTTCTCCGATATTATCTCTCGAGTACCTTATTCGCTATCGTGAAAAATTGTGGCTTTATAAAGAAAAATTGCGCTAGGGCGCATAAAACTGTGTAACATACAGCGCGATAATGCTCGTTAACATTCCGCGAGTCGCTCGGAAACGCGGAAGGCGGTGCGCGAGGGTTAACAATAGACATTCGGTTGCTTTGAGCAATCCACCATGACGGTACAGTAAACCTGCTCGTGCGCGGATTGCGATAATCGCATTTCCTTATAATCCTGAGAGACACGGAAATAGCGGTGTATCGCATTCGTCGAAGTCGACAGATCCGCGGAGGGCGACGCCCGCCCCGGAGAGAGATGCTCTTCCCGAAAAAAGGACCGTGCAGCGGGCGCGCCCCAGGAAATCCATTTTTCCGGACGCCCGGGCGAGCAAACACGAGGGCGGCGTGCACCCGTTCCTACAGGAGACGCGCGGCGTTGTATGAGGCCGTCTGCCTTCCGGTGAGGAAGACGGTACCTGTTTGCTCTGGGAATCATACCGGAGAGCCGGTGCATCCGCAGGATCCACTTTCCGCGCGCGTTCTTCCCCCTAGACTCGCCTCCCTCCATCTGTGTTCCCGTCCGCCTAGATTCAACCTCCTTCCATCCCCTCGCTTCTTCCTCATCCCCCAGTGTCGCTTCGACCACCATTCTCTCGTCGCGTGCGCCAGAATGTGTTCCTCTTCGTCTCCGGTTTCAACGGCCGCGCACCCTTTGAGATCCCTCACGCTGCAATTCCTCTCATGGATTCGAATAATATCCAACGTGCGCGAGCCAGAATTCACACGCGTGGAAACGTGACCTTTTAACGACGGTGATCGTTATCTCGTTGCAAATGATCCTTTTACTTGATGATTGGGGCTTCCTTTCACGAACGGTCATTGTATGGCGACATACAGATCTTTTGCATATAGCTGCATGCTATGAAATATTTATATCGACAATCTGTCGATTTATCTCTTTCAAATTGACGTTATATATAACCCTTTGATCTTTTAACGATTGTGATGTTGTAAACTCGTGTAGATACAACGAAGTCTTCATGCGATCTTTGATCTTAGAATTATTGAATAAATTTGACAAATATCTTTTATATCTAATTTAGCAATGCAATACGAACGCAATATTAATATTTGCATTACAAAAATCAGTTATATGTTCAACTTCGGGCCAATTTTCTTCAAAATATAAATTAACACAAGGCATTTAAAGTGACAACTGATTGTGAGCTTAAAGAATGGACATCGGTTCTAGGAGGGATCTGCTATTTTATCTCCGCGCATTAATACGTCGCCAACTTTCCGACGGTCGCGATTGCGTCGAGTTTGAAACGCTTCCGCTAGTTTTCCCCCTAATCTTCCTAATCGTACCCCGTTAATCGACTACATTTGCAGGGAACATTCTGGAGCGAGTATAGATGCGCGCGTCATGTCTGCGCTCGTCTTCGTCCCGGAGTTTCGCTCCTTGGCGCCCTTGTTCCGCCTCTCTCCGCATCTCTCATATGGTTACGATACGCTTTTAGCCTCGGTAGCAACCCTTTGAGACCTCAAAGTTCAGTCTCACTTGCGCTGTAATAACGAACAATGCTGCTTCTCTCCCAGCAGCGCGTACGGAGACGCTGGCATAACGAGCAATTCCAAAGAACACACCGCGCCCCCAATTTTGTTGATTCTGCCCGTTACTCGCGATCATTCCCGAGAGGAACGTTTCAAACGTTGTCTTGAACTCGCGGCTAATTATGAAATGCCTGGTGCCTGGCGAAAATTTCGCGTATGGAAAGGCACAGTGTTCATAGCGAATTATTATTCATACACGGAAAGAATGGTTTTGTTGAAATATCTAAAAATTTGGCCAGATACAGATTTGAAAATAATTTTGTTAGACCATTAAAAGTAATTAAGTAGGACGCTTAAAATAATTGCTAGAATATTAAAATGTTTTGCAGCGTTATCGTTATGCTTGAGTGACCTACTTAGTTACTTTTGATGGTCTAACAAAATTATTTTCAGATCTGTATTTTACCAAATTTTTAGATATTTCAGCAAAACCGTTCTCTTTCCGTGTAATTTTTCATGCAAGATTATATAATCTTGTATCCTCTTATTTATTTGTTATTTGTTGTGCAAGATTTGATTTGATTTCTCTCATCTGTCTGATTTTTTATTGCGTGTGTGCGAGAGGAGGGTAATCGTCATTTTCAATTTTAGCATGGGATTGAACCTTCACGCGCAGAGTTTCACGGTAGAATAAATTAGAATTATAATGAAGATTGTATAAATCAAATTGCGAAATCCAATTTGACGCGATTAAATGTGATACGATTAAACGCTATTTCAATAAGTTTTTATTTCCAAGTTTTGTACGAGAGATTTGAACAGATCGGACTGTAGTGTAGTTATTGCACATTGTAGCATTTTACCCATGGTTCACTTTTTTATTCAAACTCAAAGGTGGAAAGAACATTGGAGTTCGCTTGTTTTAATTTAATTTTTAAATATTCTTTGTCTCCTTTAAATTTCTAAAACGCACTTTAGTTCATGAAAATAACGCGAATGTGTACTATTTCAACTGTGCGTTATCTTTTCTATTCTTCTCTCATTCGCCAGAGTCCTTTTTATCGAGTTAACTGGTTATCTTCTCCGCTCTGGCATGTTCTATTTCGTTTTCGACTGCAGACACTGATGTGCCTGCAGAGAGCTTAATATAATAATGCATAACACACAGAGACAGGTGTGCATACACAGCGTGCATACGGTCGTTTAATATCCAGCTGAGAAACAAACAGATGATAGGAATAAATGTGCACGAAAGACTGGGGAACGCTACACAACACTATAATGCCACGAAAAGCATTACAGCCGAATGAGATTGTCCAACGAAAATTATGAAATTTAATGTAGTATAATATTATTTATTAATCTGTGCAATGACTAGTGTATTTGCTATTGGAAATTCAATATACATGCCACATATGTGTATATAATAATATGAAATGTCAGTCAATACGATATTGTGTGCATTGTTAAAATGATGACAATAGGAAATTACTATTTAATGTTACTATCGTAAATTTCTCAAATTGTATATACTATTTGTTGACTCGTTAAGCGCACTGGAAACATGACTCAATCGTTACTTTAAATTCTCCATGCGTACTTCTCTCTCTCTCTCTATCTATCTCTCATTCGACCGATGAAATTTTAATGTGGCCGGAAGTTAAAAATATAAATGACTCTTGTCTCATAAGTCTCTGTGTTATTCAGTTGCTAGATTGAATACATTTGTGAAAGATATTCCTAGTCCGAGGCCAAGGACGATTCGATCCGATGAAATCAGACATAAAACACAAATTTATCCTATATATTTTCGGAGGAATGAATACATAATGATAAATTCTTTTTGACGAGCAGCCTGCAAAGTATTCTTTATATCTGCACGTATAGAATTACATTTGCATACGATAAGAAAATTTGCTTGGATTCGGGAAAAGATTTTCAAGATATAACGTAATGAAGTTATCAAAATTTCTTTTTAAAAAAGATTTTCAAGATATACCGCAATAAAGTTATCAAAATTTCTTTTTTAAATCGGGATTGTTTCATTATCGCTTAATTTAGCAGTATTGAGCGAAAACATGAAGAATTTTTAATGTGGAAAAAGCAGATTCATCATCCATAATTAATCCAGGAATTAGAAAGTTTAGAAAGCTTTTAGAGGCAATCATGTTTCGAGGTTCATTATAATTCCGTAAAAAAAAATTGTTACAGCTTTTAGTTTGTAAACGTTGAGTAGTTTAATTTAGCTCACTTTATTAGAGGTGCTTCATACCGTTGATTAAAGTTGTACATGCAGGCATTATTTCTTTCGCGGCTTTCCCTCGATAATCTAGCACGCTCGGCGAAAATGCAGCCGGACGTTATCATGTTATTCAAATTAGCTGTCTAGACGATCGTACGGGCCAATTTTCCGGCTTTCCGCGGCGCCAATTAAAACGATTTTCCTACGGTGCTTTCAACGCCGCATCCGGCGGCCAATTGCGGCCAAGCAATTTCCTGCGTGTCTGAGGAAAATTTGGGTGACACACAATACGCGGTGGTTTGGGGACCGGCCAAATGAAAGCGAAGAATTACGAATATCGATTCAAATACGTGAGTTTGAATGTATCGAGTTTCCGATTACGCTTTCTTATTGATCAGGCGACGCTTATTCGCGTCATTTTAATAATTTATTATTATCTTAATTCGAAAAATAAAAAGATAATTACACCTATAAAAAGATCTCTCAGGATCAATTACGATGGTTTTTCGTGAAGAAAATATCTATTTCGTAAAAATATTATTATTGTGCAATATTATTTATTGTGCAAAATATTCAAGAAATTCTGAGATATATAAGAAAGCGGGTGAAATCTGGAACAGTTATAAGTAGAAATTTATAATAGATAAGATATAACGAGGACAGTAAAATCATTTCTCGATGTTAAGATAGATCCTGAAAACCTTCATAAAGTGCTATATTTGTTATATTTTCCACGATGGGAATAAAATTCGTAATTAACAAAATGGATTGAACGTAATGATTTCGCGGAAATAGCTGTTTATCATCGTCTTAAATGCCCGAAGCGGAGATTGTTATCTCCACATTCACGTAACGTTCCTAGCGATATAGATCGTTCTTTAAAGTTCTCCCGACCCTTTAGAGCACGTCCGTCAAAGTCATCAGATGCGCGATCGTACAGCGGCAGGCATTCCAAACTGGTTCGAAATAATCCGGTGTAATTAGCCGGCGCCGATTAATTACCACGATCTCTATCTTAACAGCCGGACGTTTCCCGTCCATCGCCTTTAATGCCGCTCGTTGGTCCCCGCTGGCAGCAGCCGGTGATGTCGCCATTCGGGTCTCAAACGAGCCAACAAAAAGGCACCTCTAACGAACGAATCGTCGCTCGGTTTCTAATCCCGCGGAAATTGATTTCGTTATCTCCCGACGGATTTCGCGATGTCGTTTCGACGACTATCACCAATCGTCGGCGAGAACGTGATACGACCGAGATCTCCCGCTGCAGCTTCGATTTCGCCGACCTAAAAGTCCCTTCGATTTCCTCCTCGGGGAAACTTGGGAATTCGATCTTATAATGCTCGGACTTACGTCGTTCTTTATACGCGCGCACGTATACACGGCAGTTCGGATTAAAGTAAGTTTCATTGTTTGCATATGCACGGGGCGACGTAATAAAATACGACGAACGATCGGTAGCGGAAGTAATCACGTTTATCCGGAGGATTGTTTGCGCGCGCGGATGGGCGCGTAAACGTTACAACTACGGCGGAAATTTCGCGTTGCAGTATGTTGACTGGATTTATCCATTTTTTTAATCATTATTATTGTGCGTCGAGAGAAAATGCGAACCTGCGTATTACGGCAGGAATACAATTCTCCCGGCGATTATTGATTTCGACGGTAACGATAAACTCTGTAAACCTATCCCTTCTCTCCCATCTCTTCGCAATTCTTTATCATGGTATTTCATCTTTCGCTCACTTTTATTCTTTCACGTTTGATGTAATATACCAATGCTTTAGACCCGTATATATGTGTCAATATCATTGGTACAGGAAAATAAATGCCTTATATCAGGAGATATGACATTTCTTCCTTTTATCTTCAAGTCACAGAATGATGCTCTTGTTCTAAGTTATTGATATCCTATCACACGGACACATCACTTCCCCCTATTGAAACAGCCAGTAATTCTCAAAACCGAACTGTTTTAACGAGAATTAGCAAGTTATTTCTTAAGTCATCTCTAATTAAAATATGATTTTACATTTTCATTCTTTTTTACGCGATTGATAATGTAATTAACCCGGGAAAACGATCATTTCCCCATGAAATCATTTTCGCCGGTCGTAACACGTCGTTCCTCTTGCTTGACGTGTGGAAAGAACAGCCACGACGACGGCGCGATAAATAATCCATCCCCGTACTACGCGCGCCTTTGTCACCAGGTGACAATCGCGTCGCGATATCACCTTTTCGCGGTTGTCGCGCTTGTTTTTTCTGCCTCCCCCCTTGGGATTCGATTGCGTTCGATTCCATTTCACGGCGGCGACAAAGACGATTCGTCAAAAAAAAAAAAACCGGGTGAAGGAGAGAGAAGGAAAGGACCGGGCGGTCGATTCGTCCGAGCGAATGACGAGTGCGCCTTTATCGGGCCGCATTTATCACGAGTGGTTCTCGTGTGCACGAGTCGTGCGGCGGGGACGCGGTGGCGTTCGTGGGTAGTGGAAGAAAAAATACGGGGTGTGGGTGGACGAGAAGTAAGTAGGGGTGAGGGAGGAGGGACGGCCACGAGAGAGAATCTCGGGGAAGATAATCGCGAAGTTTGAATACGATTCTCCCCGCGGCTACGACCCGGTCGAGGATATCCGTGAGATATTACAGGCATCGTTTGTTCGAGGGTTGCTATCCCTCTCGGCAGTTTTCTTTAGTCCCTACCCCCGCGGCTTTTTCCTCCCTCGTTCGCTACCGTTCTTTCGCGGGCCGTTCTTTCAGCGTCTCCATCCACCCTTCGTCGCTCCGACTCGCTTCTGCGGGGGTAAACTAATCTCCGGGCATCATGCGCTATATCGCCTCGCTTTCCGAAGAGATTTAATTTGTTTAAAGGCTTATCGCGGGAATTGAAAGTTGGACACGGTGTATCGCGGGTACTTTCGCGGCAATCTCTTAAGAAAGATTCCGATATCAGTAATAATCTTAAGTAAAATTGCGTCATTGAAAGGTTTGTGGAAACTTTATGGTATTAGATCATTTGAAAGATGAAAACCCTGATATCCGAATCAAATAATTTCTCACTGAAACATCCAGATTTATATGAATATTGAACCTCTTGGAAATCCCTATTTAACATGTCTACGTTAGATTACCTCAATTTTTGCGGCAATAACGTGAACAGTGAACACTAATAAAAATCTTTTTTAACAGTAATATGTCCCACTCTCCCAAAAAATTTTTGCGATAATCAGAAAACTAGCAACGTTCCACAACAACGATTTTTAATCTCGGTGCCGCGATGTCTCGGAGAAGATAATCGGGAAGTTTGAATACGACTCGCTGGCGGCTATAAAGTAGTCGAGGGTATTCCTGAGATATTACAAGCATCGTTTGTTCCGGGGAACCTACACTGCACTCTTTCACGGTTCTCATTTTTAGCCCCATCGTGCCCCTCCGTTTTCATTTCTCTCTCTGCCTTCCTCTCTCTCTTTCTCTCGCTCTCTCTCTATCTTTTTATCCATCTACCTTTTTCTAACAAGAGTCGCTCAAATGATCACGGAGACGATTAAGATCCGCGATTCCGTGAGAGCAGATGAGAGAGCAGACGCGACAGCGAGAAATACCCTACGAGCAGGAAGAAAGAAGAGAGATCAAGGAAATACGGACAGGATGAGGAAGGATAAGTGGCCTCGGGAAAACGGAGCGTGAAGGAAGCGTCTCGAAGCTCTCTCCAATGTTTCCGCTCTCGCCGTTGCCGGATGGAGGATATCCCGCGAAGGCTGCAGTTTATTCTCGCTAATATTTAATCGTAGGACTTTCTGGCAATCCGGTATTCCGGTACGAGCCAGGCAATGTGTCTTTACATATGTGCGAGTTATGTAAATGCATCGGTTGACCTCCGCGCCGTGCTCTGTTTGCACTTCCCTCTTCACGATGGTACACCCGGCTTTCCTTCATCTACCTTATGCACCTTCTGCGCCTGATAGGTAATTCCTAGAATCCTTTAATCTATACGTATGCTTCGCATACACGAGACAACTTCTCCCCCTGTTCCTTAAACAGTGACGAGTTGCCTCGTACAAACTCCTAATCTATCTATAGCGAGCGTGAGTAATTATTTCGCCTTTCTCATTGTAACGGCTTAGATGAGACTTGCGGTGCCTCAGGCGAATGCAACTGACGCTTTAAATCAACGTCTTTCAGTCAGTTGCATCGCAACATTTAATGCACGCGCGAGACGAGATAGCAACCCTAAAATCTTTATACATACCTCCGAAAATTAAATGTTCTGCAGTGTGCATATTAATGCTTTTATATATATATATATATATATTGTATTAAATTGTATTGGGTCATTCGATAAATTCGTGCCGATTTTTGTAGATGGCTCTTAGAATAGCTGTAGGTATTTGTTTATAGCATGAAAGTTAAGTTAACTATTGTATATTTTCTGAAGCGTGATACTTTAGTGTCTCTTTAAGTATAAAAACATTTTTAATAAATTGATTTGTGCTAATTTTGTGACCTATTTAAGATAGTATAAAATAAGGTACATTTGCAGCATTTGATGCTTTTCTTTTATCGGGAAGGCAAAAATGTAGTACAAACGGCAAACGAAGTGTGTACTGTTTACGGAGAAGATGTTTCTTTATGAAAGAACTGTCTGCAAGTGGTTTGCTAGATTTGGTTGGTGATTTCAATCTTTAAGACCAAGAACGTTCGGGTAGGCCCTGCACGACTGATGACTACCAACTGAAGGCATTGGTTGAGAATAATCCTCATTATACAACACGTAACACGTGAATTAGCAGAAACACTAAATTTCTATAAATAAACCTACTTTCCAAAATATAGTATTGTAAACCACTTCAAAATCGGCACAAACTTATTGAACGACCCAATATTAAAGTTTTTTAAGTAAAATTACCTAAAACATTAGAGAGGAGGAGAGAACTTAGTGCTAAAATTAATGGTTAATCATTTCCTCTGCATTTATGCAAATCTTTACCGGTTCCAATTTTCCCGAATGCTCCTAACGTCGACCTTTCAAATATTTACACAATTGATAATACGTACAGACGTTCGTATCTCGGATTGACGCGTCTATGAATTCTAATTGCGCTAACGACAATCCGTGTGATGGAGAAAGTTTCTGGCGGAAAATTATTCTCGCTAGAGATAAAACCGATTTTGGGAAGCCAGAAGTCACGTCCGGCAAGGAAAAGTCCGAGGGCACCGCCGTAAAAGTGGCTCTCCAGGCTGTGATAAGAGAAAATTATCGAACTTCTCGAAGTTATGGCATAATGTGGAATCTCGAACTTTGACCCTTTCGGCTATTCTTTCAGTGACCGCTATTGGGTGAAGAATGAAAGATGAGTCCGTAATCAAAAATTCGGCCCGAGCTCCCATTTTCGGAAATCTCGATATTAAAAATTGCTATCGTATCTGGAGAATGATAAATGGCGAAAAACCGCGGAAAGTATCTGCTAGCGCGATATGCGAATACGATAGCGGACCGATAACAGCTGCTCGACGGAAGTTAAAAATCGAGGGTGCCAATAAACCGGAAACTCGATACTTTGGATTCCGCAGCGGATTCGGCTCTGTAGAGAGGATATTATATCCGTATAGTTCCGTTATTGCGGGTGGTAAAATTTTCTTCGGATACACTTATATGTCGTCTGTTTAATACTTGAACCATTTAAACTGCTCTGACAATAAAATTTTATCTCACTGACATAAAATATAGTAACCGAATTAATTACCTCCAGGGTAACTATAGCTTCGTGCCAAACTCTAAACTGATTACGCTGTCAAGGGGCAAGTGGAACGGCGACCGATTTATTTTGCGAAAAGAAGAAAAGCGAGAAAACGGCAATATGTACTCGTACACCGACGACTTTACGTATACTTAATATCGGCGTGCAACGTATTTTACGCCCTCGCACGCCCGTCGTCTGATTTTCCGGCAGCAGCCTGGCGGCGCAATCAGCATCGATTCACGTCCGGCGATTCGATTAGTCGGGCGCCGAAGAAACAAAGCCGCGTAATAAACAAAGAAAATCCGACCTCCGGGCCGGGTCGGCGCGGCGCGTGCGATTTCCGCGGGATTGCATTGTGCGGTTTATATCCGAGGGCGTGTATCTCACCGGCTGGTTATTCCACGTCGCTGATCATTGTTGCCGTTGTCGCTTGATCATTGTGCGGCGGAGTATCCGTTCGCGAAGCGCGGGCTCTCATTTTACGCCGGCGCGTAATTAAGCTCGACTCTTCATGCGACTCCCAAACCGGTAAACCGTGCGGAAATTCTATTTTTTTTTTCTCAAGAGAGCACCAACGTGATCAAAGTTTGCCCGAGACGCGGAATCGCGGAACGAGTGGGCACCCTCCTGCACGACTCGAGAAAATTAGGGCGAGCTTTGCTCTATTTTCGGCGTATCGGTCGTCGTTTGCCGCTAGGGTTTCTCAACTTTTCTTTCTCAGGCCAGCTTGTAATAATAACGAAGCTAATAACGGTGTCAAGGCTAAAAGAGGGACTTAATATTTTCACGAGTGTGTAATTCTGCCCGCGTTATTAAGATCCCTATATTTCGCAGGAATATTATACTCTCCGCTATCTCTTACAGTTTATTCAGAACGTATCGCTGTAGTAACCAATTAAATAATTTTACGGACTGCGTGCTTATCCCATCAGGATTGTATAGCATCCGAATAAATTTTGCGGCGACCCTTCTCATTTTCCACATTTCCGTCTGTTTATCTCTACCCAGTTGCCAGCTGACCGCTTCCTCGTGCAAGTAAAATATTAATATCGCGGCCGCGCGAACGGCGCCGTTTAATTTGCCCGACTCATTTCACGCCTCGCTTCCTTCTTCTTCCTTCTCTCGTGCGCCCGCCCAGGCTGCAGAAACGTTAGAAATGACGAATTTTACGCCGCCGCGGCGTAGCGCGTGCATTCCGCATGAGGGATGTCGACGGATCACGGAATCGGATGAAAGGCGAAGCGAGATTAACGGGATTCCCGGTCTCTTTCACGAGATAGGAGAAGAACGTCGGTGGCGCGGTAATCGGGAGATCCTTAATAAAGCAGATGGAGCGAGTAATCGCGCTATTTCTCTCTCGAGCCGCGGCACGGTGACGTCAACGGTATCGCAATGTCTGTCATCTCCACCTTCATCTATTTCTTCCGTATTCCACCCTTTTCCCTCCGATAATTTCAGATCACGGGCGTCCGACATTCCGATTGAGAGAGACAATCATCCGGGAGCCGGAAGACAATGGCTCCCTTCAATATTAGCCGCCTCGTAATCTATATTCTGTGATTGCGGAGGAAACCTCACGGTTCCTCGCGACGCGTTCTTAATCCCCGACTTGTTTGATATGGAATCCTGCCCCGCAAGATGAAATATCTAATATTACCTCTTCGTATATAAAAATCGTAAGATCGTCGCCGTTCTTTCCTTTTTTTTCTCTCTTTAAAGAAGTCGCGTGAATCGAGAATTTATTCTCGTCGAATCGATACTACGGAACGTTACGTAACACGGACCATAATGGATAACGCTGTTGAAATTTTTAGAACATAGAGCGCGGTGAAATTCCGCAAAACATCTTTGTTGCTTTGAGGCGATTCCAAGCCGCGGCTTTATTTCCAATTACACTGAAATGAGACGTAACGCGAGTTTACTTACAGAAGCACGGCGATCGTTCGGGCGGACGATAAATTCTCCGCGATTAATTTCACACTTTTCTCCCGATCCATTCGTTCCGCGCCACTCGTAAAAAAGGATACTTCCCGCGCGCTATTCACTTGATCCTGCTGTCTGCGATAAACCGGCAAACTGCCTTACTTTACTCGGTAATGTTCGCACAGAAGACATAAGGCGAAGGTATATTTCGATATTTTAAAAGGGTGCCTAAACAGGTAGATAAAGCGTATGCTATGTGGCATTATTTTGTTGCGACGTCTGAAATGTATACAATTACAGCAAATCATGCGATGTCTATTATTTTAATATCGTGCTATTTTAATACGATTACATTTAAATACGCATTATCGTTTCTTTTATCTCATATAACTTTTCTCTTAAATTTCCTAGATTTCAAAAGACATAAAGCATAGTAATTTATATCAGTCTTCCCTGACAAATGTATCACATTATACACTTGTTTTTTGTATTGTATGCACGTGAAATTAATGTATGTTTAAAATTAAATACAAATACGCTGTCTAAAATAATAGTTTTAAAGCTTTCTGTTCGCTTATACCAGAGTTTCCCAAAGTGGGCGCTACCGCCCCCCTGTGGGCGCTGGAGAGATCTGAGGGGGCGTTACTGGCCCCAGAGGCAGAAGGGGGGCATTGAGAGGTGCAAATGGGCAATAAGAAGGCGCTGAAAAATTTGGTTGCCTAAACATTTTTTTAAAGAAACACTTATTCACTTGACTAACAGACATACTCACCAAACTGCAGCACGCCTAACTAGAGCACTAGATATGTAGGTATTCTCATCCGCCATTTTGTTGCTTGGTCGGTTGGAAGATAGTATGTAAACGACGTATGTAAACACGCGTGCACTGCTCGGGAATAATGAAAAAATATCCACAATATCCACATAACAATATACACAATCATTAAAATACGAATATATATCTACGAATTACTTAATAAAATGCGTGTTTATACAAAAAACACGTTGCAAACAAATTTTTCAAAATTCTCTTTAAATTTCTTTCTTATATTATTTTAATTATTGTTTTCAGCCGCGAACCGTGGAGTTTACATGATGGCAAAGCCATTCGAATAAAGCACCAAAATGGCGGATAGGAATACTCATATCTATAGTGCCTTAGTCTAACTAAAGCATCCACAGACTTCTATATATACTACTAGACTGTTAACTCCTACCTGTGAAATGTACCCAATTTTTATGTACATTCCGTGTTAGCTTATTTG
>NJRL01000028.1:317524-328457 GCA_003063815.1 Aphaenogaster rudis | reverse complement strand
TTTTTTTATATTTTAATTATGTTCCAATATTTTTATTGACATTGAGACAAGCATGAAAATAATTCTTGACTAATAAAAAAAGATAAAATAATTAAACGATTATAAATCGATTAATCGAATATTTTACAAATTTAATCGATTGCAATCGATTTCTCTTTTTCGTATTATCGACATAATCGATTACTTGAAATGACCGATTATGCCCATCACTAGCGCATGCGCAGTACAGCACTTTTTCGAGGAACGCGTATATACGACCAATATATAAGAAGTTAACAGCCTAGTAGTATATATAGAAGTCTGTGAAAGCATCAGTCGACGTTACCGATTCTCGATTCCAGCGAGATGTCAGTTCTGTTAATATGCAACCGATAAGGAGAGGACAAAAGAATAGTGCGCGACGACACGAACGAAGAAAACAGAATAATTGGTAGCAGCACACCAGGCTCATCCTTCTCATTAATAATTTTTAATTTTTAATTTTACCAATTTGATTAATAATAATGGGCAATCTTATATGTTTATGTGCAATTTCATCTTTGTTATTTTATTTTACTAAATTTAATAGCTTCAAAATTTCAGTACAAAGTTGTTATATTTTCAAACTAACTTTTTGAAATTCAAAAATTACACACAGCTATGTACATAAATATTTTGGTAAAATTAAAAAATTACAAACATAGCTACGTTTACAATTTTATTATTAGTTGAGATAGAGACAGAGATTTTCCGAGAAGGACGTTGAAAAAAATTATCTTTGAAAAGGGGGCGGTGAACCAAAAAAATTTGGGAAACTCTGGCTTATACCTACACTAATTTTTTTCTGTAAACTTTAATTGGAAATAATCGAGATATTGAACGTTACGTATCATAAACTTGCAGTAAATGATAGAAAATTTTCTGCAAGGAAGATTTTATCTCGAACGTGTCGGACAATCGGTATTTACATAAATTCGTGACTATGTTCTCGTTTATACATGATTTTGCCAAATATCGTAATAACATGAATATCACATTATATAGCCTGCTGTCACCAACTGTTCCAATTTTTATCTAAAGTAGCGCGATCCATGTCAGCCACCAGACAGATCCCACAAATACTCCCCCGTTTAATATTTAATAACGCCCGCCATTGAAAATTTAATTATACTGTCGTCTACAGTTACATTCATCCGGTTTGAAAGAGCTACTGTAGCTGAAACGGAAGCAGAGAATAATTCACACGAGAACTTTCAACTTTTATAATTAATTACGACTCATTTAAATAAAGACATAATAAAGACAACGTATGATTTTTTAGTATGTACGATCCGCCTTGTAATATCTCAAGTATTTGAACTCCATTTTTAATCAAATAACAGACATTTTAAAAGCGATCTTGTTACGCGAAAGTTACTATAACGAAGTTATATAGTAAGTTAAGCTCTGGCATTTTTAACTATCGTAAAATTTATTACATTGTTGCAAAAATTTAGTTCTTCCGTAATAATTAAGGAAACAAACCGCTAAATTAGTAATACGTTTCTTTTTACTTACCAATCTGAAATATTCTTTGCCTTGCAAAATGCAGAATTTTATCTCTTTAAATCTTAATATATTGAATCTCTGGTGGCTGAATGGAAGACACGCGAATGAATTTATGTGATCCCTGTCGATTTGTTGCCATCATTATCATTCTATTGCTTTACGAGGGGATGGGTAAGGGATGGAAACAATCTTTTTTATTCGTATGCAGAATGCATGCTGGCGCAATGTACATCGGAATCTCATGAGACATCGAATTTCCTGATCCTATCGATAGAAAGGATACTCGATAAGCGACGGGGGGAAAGGAGAAGAAAGAACATCGAGCTGATAGTCACGTCGAGGCGCAGTGACCTGCGTTCAAAAAGCGCCGCGGAAAATATAAAAAAATATAAGCAAAGCGTGAAAAATCGTATGTGACGACGACCCGTAAGCTAAATGTTATTGTTTCCAGTGGCAGCATTGGACCACCAGTGTTATTTTCGTTTGTGCTTATTTTATACGGGAAGGTCAGAGCTTCGATTACACTGCGGAATATCGTACAATAGGTTGCATGCATCCCGCTAATTGTCGAAAAAATATTGCAAGTGCTGTGTTTGATACATTTATCAAGATTGCTTTGCAACGCAATTTATCTCAATCCTGCATAGGCAAATAATTTAACATTAATAATTATGTCGTTCTCGATTGATTGAGCACGACATTTCCTGGAATCGATTTATATTCAAAAGAGAACAAAGAAATTTAGAAAATATAATTCGAGCAAATAACTTAAGCTTATGGCTCTGTCAGAAGTTAAGCAATCGCTGTGCTATCTTCCTCTTATATATTTTCTACATTTTTCTATGTTTATAAGAAATTTGCATCAACATATACCGCGCGCGCACCGACTATCCCAGGAGAACGTTGTCGGCTAGAATCAGCTATCATCCTCTTACCGGCTTTCCATCGGCTATCATTTTCTTACCGGCTTTTCCATCAGTATATCATCAATCAGCTGATCCTATATGCAGTGTAAATATTGGTTTATAGCTCCGGATTAGCATTGCGAGAGCCGGCCGCGTCGGCAGAGATTCTTTGCGAATCAATTCCGTCGCGAGAGAATAATCGCAGCTGTTTCGCGAGATAACTCACGAACGGGAGGGCGCGTTCCTGCGCTTAACAAAACAGGCGGACGTCATCCAATATCGACGGGAATTCCGCGCGCCACTGTGATTTCGCCATAGCGATACGCAAATACGCTCGGGGCTGCGCGCTTCCCGGGTTCATCCCTAAATTTTCACTGCTGAAGAAGAAGCAGCCGCGAGTCACGTCGGAAATGAGTGCTCGATGATCCGACGCGAATGCATGACGTTTCTTGCAACGGCGACGACAACGACAGCGGATGAATGAATCCCTGCATTTCGATTTTTCCCAACAATAGAAGAAACAGAGAGAAGTGGGAGGGAAGCGCATCGTGTTTCGGTATTCTCGAGCTTCGAGAGCGTTCGCCCTGCGGATGCACCTACATTGTGTTTATTCGAAAAACCTCTTTTTGTAAGGCGAACAGATTGCTCGCAGCGAATTTTGCACTTTGCTCATTGTGTGCGACAACAATCAGCGCGTACCGCATATGCAAAATTAAACGCGAATATTCAGATCGGAGATAGTAATAACGAGCTACATTTCTTCTGCGGAAATAAAATCGTCATTTTTGTTGTTTTTTTTTGGTAAATACAATTTTTAGACACGTTTGAATAGGAATAGGTCGGTTTTCTCTATTCATTCTGGCCATTCAAATTTTGTTTATTTGTGAGAGCAGAAACAAGCGCAATAATTAAAAAACGAGTTTACCAATAGAATTTTAATGACAATTGCATCGATCGAGAGATTACACACATCCGCGCACAATGTTTTTGAGTTTTTTGACTGTATAACTCAAATGGGTTATCGTCCATTTTTCGCGATGACACCATGAATTGTAATGTAGTTCGCAATATCAGCAAAAATCATCAAAATTATGTACAAAGAAAGTTAAATGTGGATAGGTAGTAAGTTCCACCGCTATAGAAAACTGTTTTAAATGATAAGAACAATAATGTTCGTCGTAATATTAAAGCGTTAACCTTCACTCGAAATTTTATCACCATTATAATTTAAAATAGCTGCAGTCAAGCTTCTTTAAGAAGAGATTGCCGTCAAACCTGTTAAAGAATTCGCAAAAATACTTTGCAGTTTTGCAGATATTTTATCTAGGCTGTCCCCTGTATAAAGTTACGCGTAAGGAATGCGTCGCCTTCCCGAAATTCACCGCAAACAATTTTCATAACGGATATGAGGATAAGTTCATCCCTTTCTCCTCTCCGTTGTCGAAACAGTATCCCCTTACAAGATGTCGGGACCGCCGTTTCGCGTGATCGTTATTATCGGCCGTCCATCCGTCATCCCTTCGGAAACCACCCTCGAGACACTTCGAGATCGGACTTGATACTGTTGGTGTCAAACAGTGGACCAAGTTACGTCGGCGAGGATGAGGTTCGTTCTTCTTTCTCTGCGGCTGCTGGAGATATCGAATTCGCGCGGTGGGTTAAGCTTCGTTGAATTAAGGCGAAGAACGTGGGACGCATCCCTCAGACTGAGGGTGCCGGGGCGCTTTGAAGATCGCGTTACAGGGCGCATTGTTTATTCCCCGCGACTCGCGAAAGCGACAAATTGCTCTTTACGTGCGCGTCTGCTGCGCCTTCGCAGCAGACCATTGTGCATTCGCGCACGCGAGCGAGGCAAAGTTTGTTGTCCCTTCTCTCAAGAAGAATACGCATATATCGTATGCCGCGAGAGAGGCGAGTCGCGGAAACATAAACGCGTCGTCACTAAATCTCATTTTCTGTAGCGTGTTGCATCGCAGCAATGTTAAAACGATATATATTACTCTTAAGAAAAATTGATACAGAGTACTTGATGAGCAGTATCGAAGACGAAAGAAAAGACCTGATCTCAGCTGATACGAAAGCATTGTCTCATATTTTAGTTTCCTTTGCGCGAAACTTTCAGGCTTATTCGAAACGAACATTTGGGAATGTCGCTTTATACTCATCTTCAGATATCATTTATAATCGATGGTAACCGTCGAGGGCGGAGAAATTGTTTCACTACAATCGCAAGAATAATTCGAGCGTGATCGTTTTAAACAATTCGCGGCTCCTTTGCTGGCAGTACACGCGACATGGACTCGAATCCAATTAACGTCGTCTAGTGTGCATCGTCGGCCGCTGACTTCGTGACTACGCAGCCGACTTGTTTCTAAAGCGCGCGTGCACGCGAATTTGAATCGCACATCCGAAACTTCCTCGGCCGTATTTATTGCAGTTGCGAGCTGCGACCCGGCACTTCTCGCGGCGATAACGCAAGATCCAACCCAGCGCGATGCGATGCGCAGGCTGCGTCATCCTTGTACCCTTCGGCGGGTCGCCTCGTTATGAAATTCGGGATTTAATTAGCGGATGTATATCGCAGCAATCAATTGCATGCCTGCATGCCTTGTCGACGCACATTTCCGAGACACGAGCGCATTTGTGCAGTTTCATAATGAGAACGTTTTCGATAAAAAAAGATATGTCTTCATTTTTAATTTATTACTTGGGATACTTCATTAGAAATGCAATTCCTAAATATTCCTTTAAAATGTAAAAACGTGAAAAAATATTCATTGAATTGAATGACCTCCAACAGAGTAAAAATGAGGACAAGTCTTTCCGTAAATTTTGTAAATTTGTTCAGGATTGTTATGAACTATTTTTAATAAACAAAAGAGTGTACTTTTTGTAAGATTAGGAATTTAGTTTAATAATAAATATCTAAAGTAAATTATAAATGTAATGTAATATGTAAATTGGTGAAAATTAAAAAACTGATCCGTTTATTTTTAATATATAATATAATATAATATAATATACTGTAGAGTCTAATTGATGAGAAGAAATGAAATTATTTTCCTACTCTTAAACTTTTTCTACTTCTCTTCTATTCTGAGTGTATTTAAACAAATTTACAACGCTGTGTTTTCGTATACACACAACATATTAAAAGCAATGTCATATGTTGTATTTTTAAGTCTATAACAAACAGAAGGAATGGAGCCCAAAATGTTTTTAATTAAAAAGAAAGCAAGTTCTCATTTCGTGAGAGAGTTGGTAAAACCTCTGAACTTTGCCGACAAACTTTTACGGCTTCTCGAAACAGCGCAGAATAATTGTAGAACACGCCGAAGGTATGTGCGTGAGAAAGATGGTCAAGACGAGAAAAGGAGGTAGAGAGAAAGGAGTGCGAAGAACAGTGGGCAGGGGCGCGAAGAGAAGGCAGAGGGTAAAACTTCGTTGACGATTTATTACGTCGGCTGCCAACTCGGAGCAGGGTGCCCACGTAACGAGTTTATTAAATATTTCATCCGGGCCGGGAGGAGAGAAGTCGAAGCGATGCAGGGACAAGGGATGGGGATGGAGTGGTGGCAGGTACCAAAGCGAGAGAGAACGGAACTGCACAAAAGGGCACCCTTTTTATAATTCGCCGCTACGTAACAACCCTTTACGCGACGCGACGGAAAACGCACGCGTAACGCCGACGTGATTGCGAGCTCAAGCCCTTTCGCGCGCACCCTGCACCACCCTCGTGGCTCTCACGACGACTACACAGCGAGTTTAATAAACGCTACGTGCAACTACGATATTTCAGCGGATATCGAATCGGTCGATAATCCGATAATTGAAGGCTGTAAGGTTGGGCGAGATTTTAAGGTCGAGGTGACAGAGACAATATTTCCGGTAGTGAACAGAAAATAAAGAAGGTCGCTTGTAATGAATTATAATCATCAATTGTCTTATATAGAACATTATGAATATTTAACGAAAAATCTATGATTGGATAAAGAGAGGGAAAATATGTTTTGAAAGAAAAGAATAATTTTAAATATAAATTATTTATTATATGTGAAATTATATATTATACATAAAATTTATTATAAATATCTTTATCTCGAAATGGATCTATCATAAATTTTAAAAAATTATTTGTGTTACGGATTATATTTAAAACAAAAGAATTTTTAATTATTTAAGGGGATCCCGTAGTCGCGGCCGAACTCCGACGCGAGAGCCGACTTTACCGACCGATACATCACATCGATACATCATTACATACTATTACATCAATATTGCACGTACACATTCGCAAAAAGCTATTCAAACAAACGGTTTCTTTTCTAGGCTTTCAATCTGAATTTCAACGATTGATTGTACACTTATTGTTTGTACACTTATTCTGAACGGTGGAAAGTGTTCATTTTGTACATATAACATACAGAACTTTTCATGTAAGTAAATGTTTCACGAATTGACAGCTCTACCATACCGACTAAAATATGATTTTAACTTTTTTGTTCAGTTTTAATACAAAACGATAGTTTCCACCGTTCATTAGTGTGTATACTTTAAATCTGTAAAAGGATTTTGCGATCTATAAAGCCAATTCAAAAAAAGTCCCTTGAAACGGAATGTCGGTAATTCCCATTACTTCGGCATCCCCTTAAACTTATTACATTATTCTTTAAAGCGTGTGCATTATTTATCTAAGAGATTTTGATGTTAGACATATGATTTGGAAACATTAAAGATAATAGAGTGAAACGGAGATGTTTAAAGTACAATTTAATTTAATTAAATAACGAGAGGAAAAGGTTAATGCGTCGTCGGAATATCTTCCCTTACATTTTCTAAGAAATTTTTAGCACGCGATGTGTGTGCGTGATCTGTCGGCATGATAGAATTCCTATTCCTGGTGATACAAAGGAGAAGGAATCATCCGCGTTGTGCGGAGGATCTAATTTTAGATAAGGGCAGAGAGAGCAGTAACAACTGGATTTACGAGTACATTCGCTATTTACCTTATGCCCGTTCTTTCGCACAGCTTACGCGACATTATTTTCTTGAAATTAACAGATTGCGAACTCTTCTTCGAATAATTCGATTCTGCTACGAGCCAAAAACCATTTAACGATTAAAGCTTTACACGCGTTACAACTGAAATTTCTATGTGTGACAAAACCTCATCTTCATTCAATTTAATGCGTGAATGTGTGCAAGTGCTGAGTCCTGTTTAGGAAGATCCTGTTTCCGACGTTATTACAGCGTAACAAACGTAATCTTCGCGTGATACGGCAGCTGATACGGATCGCGAATATATTCTATCCCCTTTAAGTTGAGACTACATATTTCGGGTCTCTATCAGGTCTTCATGAAAAATTACTGAAAATAGAGAAAAACCTTTTTCACAAATGGAATGAAAGAAGGAGTACTATAAAATTTGGACTTTCGCAAGTATATTTAATAGTGAATATATTTCTTTGTCCTCTGTTCGATATCTATTCTTTATCCCTACTATTTTAAGCGGAACGTAAATAATAAGTAGAAGTAATATATGTATAACATGAGGTTTTTCAAATAAATAATTTCAAATTCGGATTTATTCGGGGCGCATTTGCTGCATCAGTACGAGAATATCGATGGGACCTCGGGTGAATGTTGCACAAAGCAGACGGCGGCAGAAGAATGCACGTGCTCATGGGAAAAAGAATTTCGGGGGATACCACGAGGGATTTAATTTTAACCGTCACGACGATCCCGCAGGTACATATGAAAACTCGAAAAAGGAAAGGAAGTCGATATGACGAGGTAGCTTTATTTGGCGGCAGTGAGTAAGAGAATACACGATTTCGAGGGGTCGCAACAATAGTCTCGACGGCCGTGCACCAAATATTAACCGGAGGGTGACGATACTCTTTAAAGATTCATGGATCCGTGAAAATATCTGCTCGTTTTACCCTCCTTCATATTAAAGTGTATCACACTCGATGACGCTTCTTTCAACGCAGCATAAAATTTGTCTCGATGAAGTGTCATGTATAATAAAAAACTCGGAGCCACTATTTCGTAGTAAATAAAAAAATCCTGCCTGCTCCTAGTTCGAAAATATACTTTCCGCGTAAATTTTGATAACTTTAATAAGTATACTTTAAAAAGAAAATAGCGATCGATACGTATATAAAGATATAGATACAGAATAAAGAAATATTTTTATTGGTAATTATAATTATAATTACAAATAATAATCATAGTGATATTTATCATAACAAACAATACGTACTAAAAATTATTTTTTCATTATAGAAGAAGATTTTAATAAATAAATAGCGACTGATAAGTTTTGATAATACAATAACCTTCTATTATTAATATAAAATAAATGTTGTACATTTCTTTTGAAATCACTTTTTACATTTTATATAAATTCTCTCTAGTTAAATTTTAAAATATAATATTAAATCTTGTACTTGTAAGTTAATATCAATAAGTTGATATCAATATTAACGAATCAGAAAGAGGAAGATCTAACCATAATGTAACAATAATTTTATTTGCTTCTTCAACTAATTCCTGGCGCATGTTCGTCCGAAAGTTACCGAAATTAAAATAGTTTTATCGCATATAACGGCGCGATCGAAGTCGTCACATGGTCAGACTGGCTGGATTCCCTGCGCGAGTTTCACATAATTTACAGACCGCCGATCACCGACCGCCATTCCGATATCGGATTCGGATTTAAGAGTGCGTCCGAGTTTGGCGAGGATGCGTGCAATAAAAGAAGATTCCACGATTCGAACGTACAGCGAATACTATGAGCTTGCTACGTATGTGGAATTCCACATGTCCGAATTATGTAGAACGAACAGTGACTGCCAGCAACTATATATTTTCCATTTGCCCTTTCATCTTTGCGATATAAACATATATTTTTTTATTAATCTATACACGGAAAAAAATTTGTTAACTTGACTAAATCTTTCAACTAAATAAAATCTTATTTAGTTGAAATAAAATTTTATTTCAACTAAATAAAATTTTATTTAGTTGAAATAAAAAATTTGTTAACTTGACTAAATCTTTCAACTAAATAAAATTTTATTTAGTTGCAAAGTGCGACTATGCACTTTGCAACTAAAATTTAAATTTTATGAAATAAAATTTTATTTAGTTGAAAGATTTAGTCAAGTTAACAAATTTTGTTTCCGTGTACTGTATGATATGTATAAAAAAAGAATGAATTAAACAGAAAAGTATTAACATTTTACTTTAACATTTAATCTTCAACAAAAAAGAAGTTAAATTTAGGTTGTTCTATACAGTTTGAGCAATGTATATACAAAAATTGTTAAAGAAAAGTTATATAAATTTTTTCTGAACCAAAAAAGTTGATTTTTAGATCTAATTTGCTTGATCTAGAATTTAAATAATTCATGATTCGCAGTTGACAAATGTTAAAAAAAGAGTAGTTAATCATAACTGTACTTATTAATTAAAGAGAGTTGAAATGTCTCTAGTCTATAAACTCCATTTCGTGTTAGTGATGTACCATCAATGGCCGAAACAGATATGATATCGACAGCACAGTAATTATATAATATTTATTATTAATTATCCATTTAGAATATTATTGGCAAGCTTTATAATGCGAACAAAAAGTCATTAATAAATTTAACGAGTATCTATGTCTTACAATCACAGAAGTACTTTAACCATTTTTATATTTTTCAAAACTTTATAATTCGGACATTAGAGATAAATAAGATGCAAAAAAAGTAGGCAAAGCTTTGATGCAAATCAACGATCAAATAAGAAAATAATTTGATTGCCGATATATTCGCGATACTCGATTGCGTAGTTTCTATAACGTACTCTCGGCAAGTTTTCTATAATTATTATAACTATAATAACGATAATTAAATTAATAAATTAAAAAGCTATAAAAATAACTAAATTAATAAATATATAGCTGAGCGCTTTTCGTAATCGTCTATATGTATATATATATGTGAATCTCGCATAAACCGAACAGATGCCTGGGGCTCGATTCTTGAATTCATTCGCAAGCGCAAGAGAAACGTATGCGCAAATTCAGCTCTTACAAAAAAAGTTGCAAGTTGATTGACTATTGCATGACTTTTAGCCAATCAATTTGTAGAGTTTCTGTAAGAGCAGAATTTGCGCATACGTTTCTCTTGCGAATAAATTCAAGAATCGAGCCCCTGTTTAAAATACTGTATAAAAAATTTTTTAAACTACAAAAAATGATCACGTTAGCTTCGCTTTCAGTGGAAAATAACTGGTCCAACAATTTGGCCAAATCCAAACCCCTTCGTCGGATAGCAAGTTAGTATCCGACATAGAAAAAAACGATCCTTAAGGGCGCCTATGTTCAGATCTGTATCTCTCTCTGGCTAATTTTTTAAAGATACTTCTGCAAAGCCGTTCTTTCCGCGTGGCCCTCACGTTATTACATCGTTCGCGTTCGCGAACTCGCTCGACGCCCGCGCCTGGAGCTC
>NJRL01000028.1:283347-296045 GCA_003063815.1 Aphaenogaster rudis | reverse complement strand
AAATGTTGAATATCACTTCAACACAAAATATTCAAATAACATAATTACATTATGTTAAATTAACACTCCGACATGTTAAAAATTTAACACAAAAATTTTAACATGGACCGGTTTTAATACAAGTAAAAAATACTTTTTACTGTATAAGTACAATGTACAGAAATAAACAAATTATGTCAAGTATGTGGCGAATTAAAATTCACGCAATGTTTTTTCGCTACTTTAACGTATTTTATCACAATATTTTGCTTCTGATCGAGCGTCTTCGAGATAATTTCTCGCGCGCTATATGCGGAAATCATATCGGTACCGTTTGCAACGAGCGGCGAAGAACTGGGAAGAAAACCTAACCGCGCGTAAAACCCGGAAACCGGATGGAAGAAAAAAAAGTGGAACGATCGACGACCGCGTTCGCTGGCGTAAGCTACAACGAAGAACGAAGTAGATGGAGGGCATAACGAGTCAGACGGGTTCTGGCATACTTCGTTACGAGTGGTATTTCAGTATTTCCGATTCAGTGTTCTTGATATATATTTCTGACGGGAAGTTCCTGACGATTTAAATTTACAACTCGTTCGATTGCGTTCATGGCTATGTCGACACGGTCGCCGTTCATAAGTAAGTAGGGTGAGACGGGAAATATCGTTTGTTCTAGGAATACTGCTTTTGCGACGACATTAAATTGCCGTTCTTATACAAGATTCTGAGAATCATTGAACAATCGAGAAAAGTGTCCCTTTGTAGACGTACAATTGAATTTCGCGTTCTTTAGAATCCACAACCACATTGCAGATCTACAATTTTCCTTTTTCGTTGCATTAAGGACTATATGGTTTGGTAACCGAATAATTTCCATAAAAAAATTTATAAAAAAAGAAATTAAAGATATTTTGAAAAAAAATAAACAGTTTAACATAAGAATCACTACAATACCTAATGATCCGAAACGGCAGCGGATGCGATAGTTGGAATTAAGAAGCGAGCTCGTGCGCCGGGCAAAAAGTTTCGAGGAATCGGTAAAAAAATGCATACCGCGCTGAGCAATAAAGTAGATAGCGACCGTAACGAGCCAGACTGGTCGACGGCCTCTCTGGCGCCATCTGCCGGCCGGCACTTGAACCGGCGCGCCTGACAAAAACGTTCGATTACTACTTCGAGTGGTCGGACGTTACACGTCGTGGCGCGACCGCTAAAATTCGCGGACGAGACCCCGAGGAGAATTCGCTCGAAACTCGATTTACCCGCGAGCAGCGGGTTGCACCTGTTTTTCCCCTCGCGATCCTTCTCTTAGCTTTCAGCTAGCTCTTTGCTATCGCCCGAGGTTTGTTTCACCGGCGGGCGATGCGGGCGGCGGAAGAACGATGGGGGAGGGGCCGGAGGGGACGGCACTCTTCGCCGCAATCTTTTGTAATCTGATTTCGCTTTTCCCGCACCCTCCCGCAACTTCTTCCCTCGCGTCGGGTTACCAACTTCTAAGCGGCGCTGTTTGTTTCGTCGTTTAACTTCTTCCTACCGCCGGCGTAGAATTTACGTGGGAAATAATGCGCCGGAAACGAGTTTGCATCACGACGCGAACGATTTCCAGGGGATTACCGTCGCGAGGGATGGCTGCAGAGCGGCTTGAGACTCGGCGCTCTGCATTTTATCGTAATCGCTAATGATACTCCGCTAATTAATAGATATCAAGGGGCCAAGATGAAACGTCGGGATTCGTAAAGCAATTACGAAACATTCGCGAAGGATGGAAGATGCAATTTCTTACGTCGTGACAAATTATATATTAGAGAGTTTTTGCAATGCCGTCTTTTAGATACGGTGAACGCTAAAATCACGTTATTGGGTCGAAAGACAAAACTGCGCATGCGCAGTACCCAATAACGTGATTTTAGCGTTTACCGTATCTAAAAGATACGGTATTGCAAAAACTCTCTATTTAAAAATATCACACGATTGTAAACTAAACTGTAAAATTAAGCATCTAAATTATATCACCGAATTTAATGTTAATATTACGATAACAACAGCTGATTGTATCTATTGATTATGACAAAGAGAGTTTTTACGTGTGCATATTACATGCGCGATAATTGTCCGTGAATTTATTTTACCGAATTAATTGGGCCAACCACATTTACGTCGGCAATTTCAGAAATATATTTCGCATTACTAGCACGCGTTTTATTAAGTTACGTGAATAATAGGAAACGAATATGACAGTAAATATTACAATTAGAATTTAATGAGATCGTCGCAGCTCTTGCGACGCTGCGAAAAAAAAATATTGTTCCGCTCTCTTGCCGACCTTAATAGAAAATATTTTTGTCTGCGTGGTCGTGATAATTGTTCGAAAACAAACGCATTTCAGTGGTACGATTTCGTGAATATGTCGCGTATGCACTAGCCCGGGAGAAATGTTTTTATTCCACGTTCTCCGTAGAGTAAACATTGGAGCCCGGGCGCAATCATTTCGGCGTATATTTTTCATGCACAATAAACAGAAGCTTATAAGACTTAAAAATACAATGTCACTCGCATAGCGACCGGTACTTGCCGGCAGTTCCCGATATAACAACAGTGCAAGACAGAGCATTCTTGCTTTTAACGAAGCCGCATTTTCTTGCTCGCTACTTGGCTACTCGAACTTTTGATGGAAAAGGAACTTCTTTTTGTCTTTCACCGCGTCCGCACTATTGTTTCTCGCGAAATTTTCTGATGCCAGCGACTTAGAGATTTTAATATGAAAGACGTAAAAAAGGAAGCTCGCGGATCTTTTAACTTTGTGACTTACGTATTATGCTGGTCTATTGTATAAAACTTCACTGTAACAGAGAAAGTTATTTTATTCAAACCTTTAAATATAAAATCGCGAATGTTTGTTTAGGAAATTGTGCTGTATATGTATACATATAATTGTGCAACAGAGAAATAAATGTGAAAATTCAAATATAAAAATTGTTTATGAATTATTATGTTCACTGCTTTACCGATTTTGCTTTTTATACATATGAATGCGTTTTGCATTCTTTATTTTCTAACATGACTATTTTATTAAATCAATATCCTTTTTTATTATTATACAATTATTATGTACATTGTTATGTAATGTATAAATTTTAACTTCAATACGTAGATAGTTATGACTTTTTATTCTACAATTACAAAATACAGATGAAAAGCTACCTTAATGTATTTTGATGCATATAGCTTATATAAAAGGATATATTACATGTTGTAACTACAACATATTAATTGCTTCCACGTGCCAATAATATCATTGATAGCTGGCACCAATAACAAACATTACTGAACAGATATTATACCAGCTACATCAAATATAAAATATATAACGTAATAAAAAAAATATTTAGATTCCAATCCTGCCGAATAGTGGTTTGAAATTTATCATTTCATGCAAGGAAAGTTTACCTGATAATATAATCTGTTTTACCTTTTTTTCGAGCTTCAACTAAAATTAATATTATTTTATAACCGCAGATATTAATTTCATATTTTCTATGATAAATTACATCTTTTTCAAAATAAACGATCCACGCACGCACCTTTACGTACCTTGCACATTTTTTCACAAACATTGCTCATTTGTATGTTCAAAAATATGACAGAGAATGTCATCTCGAATGATTACAGATAGCAACCCACTATTCCTCATAAATTAAAATGCGCGACGCAATAATATGACGAGCCGTTTTACGCGACAAAAATGAACCGGTCGCAAAAGTCATGTCGCCTGATCGAAGAAAAGCGCCAGTCTCTGGAGGGAGATCGGAAAACTTGCTAAAACGCAAGAACAACATCTCCTAGGAGACGCTGTTCTCTCGTTTTGTTCTCACAGAGAACGATCAGACTTCCTGACTCAATAGAAAAAATGGTACCCACATGTGTACTCTACTTAGAGATATAATTACGTGATAATGGAATCAGTTATTATACAAATGTAATTTCTTCTTGTACATCTCGATTTTTATATAGTAAATACGATTGTTTATGCTATTCCCTGTTACAGTTGTTATGATTCAAAGATCTTTTTGCTGTATAATGTTACATATTTCATCAATTGTTATCATGTATGAGTTTTAAAAGTACAAGTTAAATAATATATATATCATTTATAAATAATTTTTGAAAAATAATGTTAAATATGCTCTTTGTCATTACCTTTGAAATGCATAATCATTATACATTTCAGCGCGATAGTTTTGAATTTTCTAAAAGCTTGACAATACGCACGAAGCGGCACAGCGTACATAATCAATAATATCTCGGACAGTTTTATGCTAATTAAACACAATATATAGCGTACATGCCAAATAATACGAAATCAAATAAAGAAATGAAAGAAGCTATATAACAAACCTATATAACGATCTATATACACTGCAATAAAATGGAGCGTATCTCGCAGGGAAACGTGTGGAAAAAACCGACAAGGAAACAGTTTTCACGCTCACGTCGATAGCTTAAAGAAGACATTTGCATCCCGATTCGTATTGAAACGTTCAGCGTTTGTTCGATTTGCGTGATTCATGGATTCTTGTATGCGCAACCGGGAAAGTTGTAACGAGCTGACAGGGCGAATTGGCATACGGATTTATGCAAATGGATTTGCGCGGAATACGAAGGAAGCGGGGATTACGGGCGGAGCGGATTCACGCGAAATCGTGCATTATGGACGCGGTTATTACAATAATTCATTATAATTTTTTCGTGCGCTAATAACCGCGACGTCGAGTTTATTACCTAATTACCGTCGGACAAAGTATGGCACAGCCTCATGCTGTGCCGCTTCATGCATATTGTCAAGCTTCTAGAAAATTCAAAACTACTTTCGCGCTGAAATGTATTTAGAGTAGTCTCTCATCATGGGGGCGAAATGACGTAAGCTCTAATTCATTGAAGCGGAATGCAAACGTGCACTCAATAAGTGATAAAGCCCATTTTGATCCATACCACTGATACGACTGTTCATGGTTTGCAAAAACCATAATTTATTATTTTACGTGGAAATATCGAGCGTTTATCACGCGGCGAAAAATGATAGCTGCTATTAATTTACGGTTATTATAAAACGTAGATATCGCCGCAAGATCTCATCTATAATTTCTGAAACGTGATAATAGCCGAATGTACTCGATAATAATAAATCTCTTATATACAATGAATTTGACAGAAACGCATGTAAACCACGTTCACAGGATGCAAAGACTAATTTTTTAAATTAATAAGAAAATTATTAAGTAACATTAAAATGAATTCAATATAAATGAAATTCTATTGGCTCATTATAAACCGATTTCCGCGAAAGTACGTACGTTGATACGGCGATTAACCGAAACGCATAAAGAAAGTGCATAGTCGGTAAATACGCTCGGTCATTAAATCTCACACTTCAATTACTGTCCGCGTCTTTTTTTCCAATTTACAAACACGCTGCTTCTAGTTCGGACTTTAAAATGACTTGGGCCTATCGCAATTTCGGCGCAAAATAGAGATCCGCGTCAGGAGGGTATATTCGCGTAGGAGGTGTCGCCTGGTCGGTTCCTATGCCGGCGTTCGAATCACCTCGCATCTCAATTCCACGCTGCAATCTATCAAGCATTGAAATCTTCCTTGCTGTTGTTGCAGATGTCTCAAATAGGTACTTAAAAATCTGTCTTGAAAATCGGAAAATAGTAAGAAGTACATTACGAAAAATATCCGCTTTGAAAAAAAAAAACAATGGAAGCTTTCTCTAAACTTTACGCGCGCACGTAGCGATTACGTAACATTTGTTGTATTGAAATACCAGCATCTTTTTCTGTAACTACGATTAGAGCAATCTCAAAATTGACTCATAAGTTTTGTCTAAAAAAATAAGAAAATTGAGAAATAAATGTTCAAAAGTAATCAGAAAAAGTGCGATGAAATATTCTCGCATGCCTTATGTGTAAAAGTTATATAAAATTTACTGTTAATAAGTATTAACCAATTCTTTTACCTTGGAGCGGATGTTGTAAATAAATTTAAAAAAATACTTTCGCGCATGTTACTAAACGGAAACGGTAAACACGTATAACATTAATTTTCACATTCTGAAATCATAGCGTATTCGTTGGGAATGCGTTTGCTTAATTTTATATTTAGTATTTGCTCGAATTACAAATTAATTTACTTTTGCACATGAAAAACTATTCCATCGCAGGTCACGAAAAATGCAGTTTGTATGAGAACAAGCCGAATGCGAGAACCAAAATTCGTTGAGCACTCACCAGTGCTTTTGTGGCAGAATATATTCGAGGTAGAATACGTTACGCGAGAGAATATGGTGCGGTCACAAATGCAATTTAGAAATTACTTCGGGTATGGCGATAATTTAACTTACACCGTTCGCCGACATGCTATTACCTGTATTTTCATCGAACTTTTTTAGGTTTGCTCACGAATTTTATTAAGTATTAGAGCAGCTGCTTGTGATAGGAGAATATGTGTGAGAAGAAAATATGAAGCAAGCGCGATATAGATGTTTTGTTAGTCTCAAAGAATGCTATTTTAAAATACGCATTCTCAATTCAGACGTCTCAATACCTTTTCTGAAGAAAAGACGAGATTATTTTTACAGATGAAAACGGGATATATAAAATGAACGAAAATGTTTATGGACAGCGTTACGTTTCTATCATAAATAACGAAAATACATTTTAGTTTCCGCTAATGAACTGTTCATCTATGTGATGCTAATATCGGCGTTGATTTAGTGCAAGCAGCGTCTTTTACCAATGACTAGTCAACCGTATCGACATCTGGTTGGATTTTTAATGCGACTTACAGCGGCGACTTATGTCCTCGACAATGAATATCGATTATGCATTCTCAATTCAGATGTCTCATGTCTTATTTTCTAAAGAAGAGACAAGATTATTTTTACAGATATATAAAATGTACAAAAATGTGTATGAACAGCTTTACACTTATCATAAATGTAGGATAGTGAATAGTCGACGGGGACAGTACTGAACTGCTTTACTGGGTTAATTCAGAATTACAAAAAGAATTACGGAAAGTTGCGCACACGTCTCCCGCTATTGCTAGACTCGACTAGACTACTCGACTACTCGCTCATTTGTTTTTCTATTGCTATCGCTACACGGAAAGAACGGTTTTGCTCAAATATTTAAAATTTTGACCAGATACAGATCTGAAAATAATTTTGTACCATCAAAAGTAACTGCGTAGGACACTCAAACATGATGATAATGCTGCAAAAAATTTTGATATTCTAACAACTATTTTGGGCGCCCTACGTAATTATTTTGATGACCCAACAAAATTATTTTCAGATCTGTATCTGGTCAAATTTTTAGATATTTCAGCAAAACCATTCTTTCCGTGTACCGTTATTATAGAGCCGTCCGGCTGAAGCCTGCTGTTAGCGGGAAATCTGATTCCCACATAAATATACAAAAGTATATATATTTTAGTTTCCGTTAATGAACCGTTCATCTATGATGCTAATAATATCGGTGTTGATTTAGTACAACAAGAAGCGTCTCTTACCAATGACTACGTCAACGTCTGGTTGAATTTTTAATGCGATTTACTGCGGCGACTCATATCCCCGACAATAAATATCGGTTATCGAGCTTTCAGCTGCGGAATATCACGCGGCTGTGTATCGGGTGTCACGAATCGGAGCATGACGTATGGCGTACAAAATGGTGTTGTCGTACATTAAAGAATTATGATCTTAATCACGCTATGCACGGGTTACACATGAATACAATGTCACGATTCGTAGTGTTGAAACTTCGTTATACGTTTAAAAGAATTAAAAGAATTTCATACGCAACTCTATATAAAGCTCTCATTCTGTAAATATAATATAAATCTTGACATTTTCTTGATGAATTATGACAATTTTTCGGCGATTTTTTTACGTTTGCCAACAAATTTGAAGATTTTTATAACTTAATATATTCCAAGCTTTATTCTTGTGTTTGCGATCGAAGATTTCTCAAAGCGTCACGATCTTACACAGTTGACAAACTTAGACGAGCTAGAGATGCATTAGTCGTTAGACAATTTCTACCTGAGAAATAATCTTATCAGAATATCACGTATAAATCTCTCGCAAACTAACGCGCGAAAAATTAATTAAAGTTTCTACATTCCCTCAGAACTACTCCTCCGTACTTTCCCCGGACGCGGAAAGTCTCTTCTTCGCAAAATGTCTGTTTTCAACAGTTTTCTTAATTAACTTTATTCTCACTGGATTCCTGTTAAATGATTGCGCTAAAATACAAATTAGACTGATGTATTATTAACCATGTTTATTTAAAAACGTTATAAATAACAGATAATCTTTTTTATCCAAATCGCGCAAGTTGAAATAATACTCATTAAGATTACTTAATAGAAATAGCTGTACGAATAATTATTTTATAATCTTGTAATCACAATTTTCAGCAGTGTAAAAAGATACATAATATGATATCAAAAAAATCTTAATTTAAAATATATAGAAATGTTTATTTTCTCGAAAGAGTTGTTTTCCTATTATAATATATCTATTAGCTTTGAAAAAATCATGTTCTGAAATAATGTTTTCCATTTCGATATATTAATAATTATTTCACGGGCCAAATGACGCCAATAATTCTAACATTAATTTATGCGTGTGTGCATTAATTTATTCAGAATTTACTACCAAATAATAACCTTGATTACCTATCAATCTCTATGTAGTATTTCAATTTAATATCATTATGATAATTTAATATCGTTAGGTTAATTAGTTGTTCGAACTGTCAACATTTAACGGCCACACAAATTTTGCCACGATTAAACGCAATTTAATAGAAACTATTGACATTTATGTTTTCAGAAGTGGTATACGATTTGATGGAGGCATCGGTGTCATCGATGACGGAGGATAATAACCTTTACATGGACGACGGTGTGGACGGATTTCCGGCGTTTGGCTTTCGACCCGGCTCCGAAGTGAAGCAACCCCACAGGCTGTATCTCCCGGAAAAGCTGCCAGCCGAGTTCACCCTGGTGGCTACGTTCAAGCCGACCTCCCTTAGAACGAGCTACCTCTTTGCCGTTCTTAATCCCTTCGAAACCGTCGTCCAATTGGGCATTAGAATTTCGGTAAGCCACGCGTAATGTCTTAAAGCTTTCTGAACCACCGGCTTTGCCTACAACTGAGGCAAACGCAACGATTATCTCGCGAGTCTCCGAGATCTCTATCAAAAGTGTTACGTGGTTTTATTGATTATGGGCGGATCCTGCTAAACCAGCGAGGCATGATGCCCAGAGAAAATAATAGCGTATAAGATTGAGGAGCAAATGTCTTGCGGAAATGAGAGGACGAGCGTGAAATATGACGTCATATTAAATCATGAAGGAATCCGCTTTAACAGCTGGGTGATTACTAGCTCTTTAAAGTGCTTTATCAAAGTAGTTACGTGATATTCTTATGACACTGCACGTTTCACGAATAAATAAATACCATCCAAATTAGATAAGAGTAACTTTATACAATTGACAATATAAATTCGTCATTTTTCTGAAACAACTTTTGTTTTTTATTCTTACTTTCCAAACGATATTTTCTTTTTTTATCATAATTAAAATTATAATTAATTTAGAATATTCTAAAAATAAAGAGAAGAAACAAAGGTGAAGATGTACCATAATTCTTAACAAAGATGTTTTAACAAACGTTACACAGAAAGAATAGTTTTGCTAAAATATCGAAAAATTTGACCAGATACAGATCTGAAAATAATTTTGCTGGACCATCGAATAATTATGTAGGACGCCTAAAATAATTGCTGGAATATCTAAACTTTTTGTAGCATTATCATCATGCTTGAGTGTCCCAGTTACTTTTGATAGTCTAACAAAATTATTTTCAGATCTGTACACGTATTCGGTGAAATTTTTAGATATTTCAACAAAACCATTCTTTCTATGTATCCTTTATTTTTCGATTCTTTCAATATCACTACATGTTCGATTTTAAAACTTCTTCCTCTATTGCATTGTTTCGATAACATTTTCGTAATATACTATGTACGTATTTTGAACAATAAACACTCTGGAATATTTTAAACATATTTAGAAAACTTCGATAAAGATCTAAAAAGCTAGAAAATAATTTCAAATATATATATAGTGTGTTACTACTGCCCAATACATAAAATTTTAGTGAGAACATTGCTACGCCAAAATATACAATATACAAAAAAAATGTTTTGAAAATATACAATATTTTTAAAGTTTGCAATTTTCTTAAACATTTGCTTCACGCGATTATAATTTGTATAATTTTTAACATGTTTTATTAATGTGCAATATCATGTGGCAGGTACATAGTTTTTTATCAATAATGAATTTCATAATATTAAACTTATGCAAGGATTTATATTTGAACAATTATAATCAGAATACAAAATGTCAAACTAGATCCACGAGTTTAATATTTTCTCGATCACACTCGAAGGACGGACCCGGCTCGAACCAGAACATCTCGCTGGTCTACACGAATTCGGACGAGCATTCGCATTCGGAGGAGGTGGCGAAATTTATTGTGCCAAAGCTTACGAAAAAATGGTCGAAGATCGTCATAAAGGTTTCCACGAGCGACGTCACCTTCTACCTCAATTGCCACGAGATGGCCCGGCAAAGGGTTACCAGGATCCCCCAGGAATTAGTATTCGATACCGCCAGCACGCTGTACATCGCGCAAGCCGGACCGCACATCCAGGAGCGATACGACGTGAGTATCGTGCACGCCTCTCGCCCATAGTTTTTTTTTTTGCGAAAAAAGTGGACGCTGCGAGCGTTCGTGCGTGGCGCAACGAAACGAAACGAAACGAGTGGCGCTTATTGGCACGGGGTATGTTTTCCATGGAAATCGACATAGTTCCGCTTTGTAGCCGAGTACGCGTAACGAAGTGGCGTGGAATAAACAGGCTCGCGTAGATCGAGATGCAGCTCCTTTTCGGCGACTCGGCTGACACGAAACAGGCTCACGCAAATTCGCGAAACTCTCGCAATACGAACGGCAGCATAAGGTAGTTTCGTTTCGTGTAGCCACGTGTGTTTTCTGAACTGATATCATTTTCGTCTCGTCTCGGACACCTACGTCGGCAAATTGACTTTATTTGTCGCGGAATATGAATGCAAATTTAATTTCGTTAAAAATGTACCGAAAAACGTATTCGCATTTACAAAATCTCCTTTCGTATTTTAATGATCCCGAGCTTATTCAAAAATAAATTCTTTGCATTTCGAGTAAATAATTCGAATACATAATTGACGTTTTTTTTTTCGCCCTATCGATATCATGCCAGAATTTACCTCGTATCGAGACGAGAGTGATTCGTTCGGAAATTCACATCGAATTTCTCTTTATACATTTAGTGTATTACTGTTTCACGAGTTTCGTCGCATTAAGAGGGCCAGTCATAAACTTCAAAATAAAACGGCCGTGGGATTAAGAGCGGCGAATCGTAGAAGTAAATCCGTGCCAGTCCATCCTTTAAGAATTTAATACCGTATCCAGTATCCCGATAAAATAAGTAAAAAGGGGAGCGAGCTAAAAGAGCGGATGGTACGAACGTGGAAAGTGCCATCGGATAACGTGCAGTAGGTTCAGAAGAAGTGGAATGGATAGGAAATACCTCATCGAAATCCTATATATTGACGTTACAGATCTGTTGTCTCGGTTTCCACTATTGCTCTCTCAAAGAACACTCAAGTAGCTCGCGAGACATCGCACACAATGAAAATCGAAAGATTTCCGCCACTCGCCATAGGTCGAGTTTGAGAACAGCAATTTGTGATCGGATGACATAAATCAAAATAACATACCTTATGTTGCTTACTTGTACTATTTTTTTCCTTCTCACATAATATATTGGCATTTCCATGAATATCAAATATCTATGTTTCTCAACGACTTCACACCAAGCAATCGTGGCTATACGGAAAATTATCACAAGTGAAACAATGTTTTCCCATTATATGCAAGATGACAAGATCGAAGATCAAACTTAGATCTTCTACTTGACTATTCTACCGAACTATTTAATACTCCATATATTATTATTATATATATTTTAATAATAACGATAAAATAAAAGGAGATTTTATATAACAAGTAAACATGTTAAGTTAAAAAATAATTATGAAGATATAAATAATACAATAAAATTTCAAAATAATAAGACTGATTCAAATAAATTTCGGCACTAGAGTTGCACGTTAATGCGTACATGGAGAAAATTTTATATTATATTATAAAAATTACTATGTATGGCAGTAGCCGTGGACCATTGCTGGATTTATAAAAATTTTTACTATGTTGTCACAAATGAGTTTAATAATTATTAATATAATAACATAGTAAAAAGTTTTATAATTCCAGCAATGGTCCACGGCTACTTCCATACATAGTAATTTTTAATATAAAAGAGTGAGCCCAAAAACAGGCCTAAAATTGCCCGTTTCGTGGACATCGAAATTTGAGTCAATTTCGGCGGTAAATAATTGTACATCATGGAACATCAATCCTCTAAAAATTTCAAATTGAGCATACCTTTCATTACTGAGATATGAAGGATTAAATTGGTCACTATACACCAATGAAGGATATGCCATTTTATTTGCCGTATCTTCAAATTATGACAAAA
>NJRL01000028.1:264428-278070 GCA_003063815.1 Aphaenogaster rudis | reverse complement strand
CAGTTGTGTCGATTACATCAAATATATTTTCTTGCTTATTATATTACTTAATCGGGCTAATCATAACACGACCGAAAGCAAAGTTTAATCAAGTATTCTGATCAAGTCTTGATGAGGACTCTGTATACATGCCTTATCGGAAAAAGTAATTACATATGCCAAATTTTATAGGGTTACATAAACAAGCCCCGATCAGGACATGTCATCTGGTTCTATCAGAAGTTTGATAGAGTTATTAGTAATTAGGTCCTGATCGAGATAATGTACACGTGCTTCATCGAAGTCTCATTAACTGTTGTTGCAGTTTGGAACATCCTGTATATTTGAAAATTTTATTTTTGCTTTTATTTTTGTATACTTAGAATCCTTCCTTTCATTTTCTTTTCGATTTTCGATATATAAAAACATCTGAAGACTGTATTTCATTGCTTAGTCCACATGTGCATATATACATATATACAATAAAATGAATATATATTCTAATTACCAAAAGGACCGTAGAGATGAATGGAAAGGAAATAATTACCAATAATATATCTAATAGCAAATAAAATACTAATGTATCATAAGAAAAGTATAAAAATCCGAAAGAATATAAGAAAGTATAATATTCTTTGCGTTATTTATAGATTAAAAACATAAAAAATTCACATTGTACATTATAGTTATCTTTAGTCTGCAATTGTTCTCTTACTTATTGACTGTACGGATAAAAAAATCATCTTCGAGCATCGAAAGAAAAGACGTACGAATGTAAAAATGCCTCAATATGCGAGATGGGAGAACGTTCGCGCGATTTTCACGATCTATTCAGCTTTTCTTGCAACGAGGACGTCGAAACGGACTTGCATCGCACCCCGGAGACATTCTTATCGTGCATCCACTGTCGTTTCAGTCTCGCAACGCTGTTTCCCGCGTCTCTCGTGTCGGACTTTTTCGCGTCTTCCCGGGATAACAATACGACGGGAAAGTTTCGCGGCCGTTTCGATCGGCACGATTCGCAAGTTCTCGCTCTCCGCGCGGGCTAATCTCTATAAATTGTGGCGCGACGCTGCCGCCGCCGTCGAGGACGGCGACGAGAAGTGTTTTGCAAGGTGGTAATTCCGCAAGGAGAATGCGGGGATACGAGCCACCATTTTCCTCGGAGACAACGTGACATCCGTACTTTATACGGCGGAAGAGCGTCGGGTTAACGCGGCGGCTACGTGCACGAGCACGTGCACCGAAGGTCGCACTGGTTCATCGAGCAGCGCCATTTTTGAAAAAATAACTGTCGATGGCATTATCGTTTGAAAATTTCTCTCCTTCGCCTAACGCTTTTTCCGAGACGAATCGATCACGGACTTATTTTTCATAGAACGTGTCATCGTTGTGCAAATCGCATTTTACATATTTGTGCGGAGAAATTTTATTTCACGCGTTTATATCATCTGTGGAAAAAAGCATCTATTATAAATTCAATTATAAAAATTTTACAAAGCATTCACTGATTTGCGAAATTATTTCTAAATTTGTGACGATGAGTAATCACCTGACAATGTCATGCGTGTCAAAACCTTTTCGGAATTTCTCTCATAATTTTCTACATTTTGATACCGTTAAAAAATATTATTTTTGCGTCGACCGAATTTCGTTTTGCATCCCCACGGTTCTCTTACGTGCAGAAATTGATTTTTCTGTATGGCATAAATAAATCTGCAGAATACTCCATTGTACAATATTTGTAACTGGGTTGCTGTCCATTTGGAATAAAAATTAAATTTTTTTCTTGCAAAGCATCTGTTACGAATCATATTTACTCGACTTCAGTTGCCACATTTTGACAATAAGACATGCATTCAAATTTGTATTGTTATACTCGAAAGAAAATATCGCAAGCTGTAAAAAGATATTTCGAAGAAGCAAAGTAAATAGCTGTCAAAGTAACGCAATACATTTGTGAACTTAATAAAACAGTGGTAGAAATGTGATATCTTGCAATCAGTCTGGTTTCTTTGATCAAATACGTGCCTCTACAGTCTACATTTGAAAATTTTACTCATTTATTTATAAGCAGTACTTCCATTAACATCCGAGAAATGACTAATGCATTGAATTTCACTTTTGAAATCGATACAGATTATTTATTAATTATCAAGAATTTTATTCCTGTCATTATTTATTTTGTTTCGTGGATTTACGTTATATCTTCTCCATTACTTTACATCACGAATCTTTTGTTTTGCTTTTCGGAAGTGATGGAAATGGAACGTTCGATCTTTTTCGGCGTTCGAGGATATTCGGGTGAGCAGACCCATAGACGAATTACCGATCGTGACTTCCGTCAGCGGATGCGATTGACTTCCGCGGAACCGCAGTTATTCCGAGTGTTTTGGGCAATTTTGCTGATGCGCGCGGTTCATCCCCATATCGACGTCCGCAATATGCGCGGCATGCTCCAAAATCCGTAATTAAGATCCGGTATGTACATAACTGCATATTTGTGCCGCAAGTATTCGAAAAGTTCGAGCAACACATGTATAGAACCTACTAATGATTATTCTATCTTAAAAGATTTATATAATAAAGCTGTAAACAGCGAAAATTTATAGTTTGACAAAATCCGTACTATTTTTATGTAATATAATTAGAGATGCAGCTTCACTACACTGAGAGAAAAATTTACTAAATTTCAATAAATGTTTTCTCCAATAGTCCTTATAAAGTATTTTTTTGAATTCAGTTAATATTTTTCGAATGAAAAAAATATTCATCCAATTGAAACAAATTTTCTAAACCTAATAAAATATTTACTGAATTCAAAAGAATACCTACTTTATTAGGACTATTGGAGAAAACATTTATTGAAATTTAGTAAATTTTTCTCTCAGTGTATCGTAATATTAATGATTGTAAAAATAAATATTTTTGTCTATTGTAATTAGAGATGCAGTTTTTCATTATTATAACATTGTAAAAATAGATATTTTAATTTTTAGCTGGCTTAATTTAATACATTGATTTAAAATTGTAAAAGAATCCAATAAAGCTGTCATAAATTATGGTACCATATATCTTGATACTTATTTCTATAAAAGAGTAAAATAATAAAAATAGAAGAAAAAAAGATAGTTCTTTTAACCAAAAAATATATTATTTTTTCGAAATATTCATGGAACCACATTTCGTTCCGTGACCATAGCACCACATACATTCTTTGCCTCGGAAATATGTAGACTCTATATTATGTTAACACCACGAAACTAACTTCTACGTGATGCTCAAATTTGCATAGAATTTGCGTCGCTTTCTCTGTAAAATGTCTGAGAATCGCGAAAAGAAAACAAATCTCGTGACAATGTCGCCGCATCCAACTACTGTACGCGAAAATTACAGGATTTCAATTACGAGATAAGATATACCGGTGAGTGAAGAGGAGACGTGGAGTTGAGGGGGGAGGGAAGGGGGCGGTTCTGACGTGAAAAACTCGTCGAAATAAAGGAAGAAAAGGATTCCGACGTCCGTGCGCATTTAATGGCGCGACGAAAAAGGGCCATTAACCCCGCGCGGCCCCTTTAATTCCGCCGTATTATTACAAACAGCAGCAACGTTACGAACAGCGGCGCGCGGCAGCGATGGGGCGGAGAAAAATTAGTACGTTGCTTCGCGGGAGGCGAATTCCGCGATAAGAATGCCCCGAGGATCTTCTGTCGGGGCGAAACGTCCGTTACCCATCCCTGTAAGGAGGAGGATATTCCCGGGGTGAGGAGGGATACGGGGAGAACGTAACGAGGACGAAGTGCACGTGCACCGTGCGCCAGCATAAGCAACTCCCGGAGAACACGGAATATAGAGCACCGGAATAGAGCAGGGGCTTGTTATACCATTTGGATAAAAGCTACGGTCGACCGGCCTCGTTTTCTTCAACGAGCTTTGATACAGAACGTGTGCCCCCGTCCGCGAAAAGGGGACGATCGCTTCTAAGAAATTAATGGTTCACGTCAGCGGGAGACTCTCTGTGCTTATTGATAACTGAATCTCATCGCTCAACGCGGAAAGTACTATTAAAATTGTGAGCTATTCGTAACAAATAGAAAAAACGTTAATCCTGTCTGTATCAATTTAAATACGTGAAGAGTTACTTATGTGAGAGATAGTTAAAACTTTCAAGTAGATGCGGATGCAAGACTTCTTAAAATGACCTCTGTATCCCTATATCGTAACATACCGTCTTAGAACTTGAACGGTAATTTTAGAATTGCGAAGAGTAATAAATAAATAAATTTTTATGAGGCTGACGTCCGTTTTAACAAGCAATAATTTGGTCTAACGCGATATAACGCGCGTTTCAGTAATTGTTACGACGAAATTGACCTTCAAGACAACGACGACAACACCAAATCGAGATAAATCTATTTAGACATCGTGAAAAATGCTATTGGCAGTTCTAATTAACCTCGGGCGCGCGACTTACTTAGCCGACATTAATTAAAGCGGCGCCGTACAAGATGATATTTTTAACGATGGTTCACGTACCTTTGCTCTAGTCGGTCGTAAATACGATACGCGCGATCATAAAATTTTAACTATGCGACCAGGCTTGCGGCTTTTTTTTCTTCACTCGTGCCACTTCCGTTCTCACAACGAGGGTCATTACGAGCCTGGCGTCGGTGCGCGAAGGTTACTTCATTAGAAGAAATTAGCCATTTAGGAGCAGCCGGGCCCAGCGTAGCAACTCCATATACCTTCATTATTGTATAATCACGAGGATAATTACATACTTACAATATAGCGGTAAAAATTAACGAGTTTAATCAGGGGATTAACAAAACGGTGAAATCATTTCTTTTGTTGGTGATGAAGGGTGCTGACCGAGTTTCGTTGAATCCACCTTATATTTCCTCGGATTACAGGCCGGGTTGTCTAATGAGACGCTTTAGAGATTCACTCTGATGTTTATCTAGCAGTTTAATGAATCGTAAATCGTAAGATACAGGGGGAGAAATAAAGTCTCAGTTACTGAGGAGATCTTTATTCGGATGAATACGTAGTATTCCTGACAAATGTCGAGGATATAATGCTTTTGTTACGTAAGATTAGCTATTTATTTAGCCGACTTGATGTTTTATCCAGTGACGTACAAAATCATTCGTACAATTTTTTAGCAAACGTTATAATTATAAAAATTATTGTGTACTTGTGACAATCTTAGTATCATTATTAACATTAACATTAGAAGAAATCCACTATAATAATAATTGTTTAAACGAGAGCCAGTCTGATACATTCCGTCGTTGTAGCGTATCTTCTAATAATTGTTTTGCGCACGGTAATCAATTATGATAGTGACTTGAAAATGTTAGCGGAAACGTTAGCGCGCTCGCGCATTGGCGCAAGTCATTTTTCAAAGGATCCCAAAATCTCAGAGGTCCGTAATACATCCGCGAAGTTACCCGACGATCACGTCGGTTTACATCACGTTTTAATATCACGCGTTACCGGCAAACAAAACGAGTAACGAGAGCGAGGATGCTGCATCCTGCGTTTTCATAAGCCGCAACGCGCGATGCAGCATCACCCATCATTTCGCTTAGATAAAAGCGCAGGATGGTTACCACCCGTCTTTCTTCCCGGCGATCTTCATCTTCGTCGGCCCGCAAAATACCGCAGGGAGGAAGAAAAGAGAGTGTGTGTCTTTGGCAAATATGCCCAGAGTAATCTTATGCACGCTTTAAATTCTTACGAATAATTTTTCAAAATGCCATTCCGTAAGTTTGAGCAACGGATTAGTGTTTTCCTCGAAATTAATAAATCTGTAATAATGAGAACGTTAGAGCTTAAAGTCTAAGCTCCGCAGCATCAACGTCAGTTAGCGTTGACTATGTACTGAAATTTTCTTTCCTTGCGTATAATCCATCACAGCTGAAGTCAAGACTAAAAGGGGATAATTAATTAGGGTTGATTAATAAAGACTAAGGATTATGTTAAACGAAAATCATGAATACACTTAGTACTCTTCTTGATTTAATTTGTTATTTTCGCATTGTCAAGATCGTTAAATTCTTTCAGCTTGAACAATATTCGCCAGTCTCTGCTTTTGAAACAATGCAAATTTCGCGTTTACATTTATTACGAGAAATTTCGTGACTTTGGTACATTTTATTCGCCGAGAAATTGCGAGTAAAACAGAGAGAAATCACATACTACCATCGAAGAATTAGCGCAAATAGAATGGTCGAAAATTATAGTAAGATACACCTCATTAGCGATTCCTACATACCGCAAACTTGTGGTCTCTCTCTCTCTCTTCCTCTCTCTCTCTCTCTCTCTCTCTCTCTATCTCTCATCTCCAATTTGGCGGATTATGACCGCGAATGGATGCGGAATGAACAAGATGCAGAGCCGCGCGAAGCCCAATAGGATGCCCTCGTTTTCTCTTCGGCGGAACTCATTTAAATACTGATGGACGCGGATTATTTTCTTGCCATAACCGCGGCCACTCTCGGCCCCATTTCCACTCGCACTACATACACCCCGTTTTCTGTCCTCGACCTCTTGTCCCGTCGCTTTTCTCCCTCACGTAACACGGCGCGGCCGATGTTGTTCCGCGCGCGCGACGGACAGTAAATTGATTATCGATTCCGAATAAATTACGCTCATCCCCTCGATCAGTGCTCTCTTACCTCGGACCGCGACAGCAACGGTGAGAGCTCTCCGAGCACCTAGCTAGGGAAACTAACCGTCCTTCTTTTTTATTTAAATCGTCTCGCGCACGTGCGATGTCGGGGACCGGTTTGCGTTTGAGGCGATAGGAAGCTATCGACGAAATTACATTTAAGAGCAAAGAATTTAGAATTAACCACGCTGTATTATTGCAAGCTTACTTTGGCTCGCTCAACGTATCGTTAAAACAGTACAGTGAAGAGTTGATATTTAGGATCGCGATAATTAAGTTTGAATTATGTAAAACTTTAATCGTCACGCAAAAGAATTTTGCCAAAAAAGGTTTCTTTTAGGCCCGGTTGCACCAATGTTATTTTGGTTTTAAGCGAGACTTAAAACTTTAAATTTGTTGTACCAAAGCAAAAGCGATACCTAAAATGCTTTAATTTGCGTTTATCTTATTATTATTAAGATTATTATTAAGATTAGCGCAAATTAAAGCACTTTAAGTGTCGCTTTTGCTTTGGTACAACAAATTTAAAATTTTAAGTCTCGCTTAAAGCCAAAATAACGTTGGTGCAACCAGGTCTTAATGGCATAAACGACCATCACCAAACAATAACCATTATAAATATTACGATAATATTTTATCGCCGTTGCGTCGTGAAAAAATTCCGTATCGAAATATTCTTTATAGTCTAATCTTATTTGCCAGTTGATTACGCATTTACCACGAGCAAACGAGCGTATTCGTTGAGCCCTGACGATAATTTAGATAATTTACATCTGTTCAACGCGTTATTAAATGAGGTGATGGGTACAAAATTAATAACTTCGCGATAATTTGATCATTTGATTATTCTGTTGGTTTAACGCGCTGTTAAATGAATGGTTTATTTTGCACATGACGTAAGCGAGAATTTTGAAATTTCGTTAAAATGGGCGCGTCATATCTATTTGCGTTAGTTATCTAATGCCAGAATCGATATGCGCGTTATCGGATTTTAAGAATAATTGAACACCCAGAACCGTGCTACGTTGAAATATTCCCGCTTTTATATGATGTATGTTTAAATAAGATATTTCTTCAGTGCAAATAAATGAACTATTGTTTTAATTAGAATCACTCTTTTGGCGCATGTCTAAACTTTGAAATAATAATACAAAAATACGCCACCAATTTTATTATAGAATTTTGGCATTTAAAATAATAATGTGCAAGACACATAACAAAGACATGTGACACTCTTACTTTTCTAAATTGGTTAGAAAGAAACTCTTATTTCGATGACACATTAAGAAAAAGATTTAAAAGTTGCAGAAGAGGAGAATATTAAATCTCATTAACGATTTATGATCCTTTTTTATTACTTGATTGCTGTCAAATTTTATATGGCTCTTCTGCCGCTTGAAAAATAAATGGCTCAAGTAAAGTCCTGCACTGCCTAGGAAATTAGTTCTAGTTCCGGCGATAACTTATCCCGCGACGAGAATCGGACGATAAATTTCGCGAGTTGGACGCAGCGGATTCATAAAAGTTCGTCAATATCCCATCGCATTCCGCGAAACGATTGAACTTCATTATACGCTGGCGAAGTTCATCGAAAAACTTGGCTCGCGATTATGCGAATAAATCCACGGCACACAAAGGTGGTGGATGGATTTCCATCGTGGCAACGTTGACCTTTGAGCACGGGAGCAAACAAGAAACTTTCCTTTCTCGTACTTTCCGCGCTGCGTTCGGAAAATCTTAAAAGCGCGCGGTAAGCCGGAAACGATGGGAAAGTAATTAGCCGGCTGTTTAGGAATTTAACGGCGTGCGTCCAGGAAAGAGTTTTCTCCGCCTGCGCGAGAGGCGCAGGGATTCACCGCGAGTTAATTAAACCGGTCGCTCTCGAAGTGAAAAGATCCTCGATCGCGCAGACAGACAGAGGCGAAGTATCGCGTGAACGCAATTTGCAGGCTGTCTTTCGGCAGACTTGAACGTGCATTCGACTAAATGCATAGCATTCAGCGGCATTTACGAGAATGAAGTGAAAATTAATCCTAAACTCTCGACGAACTATCCCACGAGAGGTGCACCTCTATTTTTCATCTAGACTTGTAATTTATTATTCGTGGCTAAAATGTATACTTTTTATTCTCCCGTTTATCATTTTGCAATTAATTTTATAAATTTTATAATGTCTATAATATCAATATCATAAATGTATCTAATTGGATATCACATATCATAATTTGTAACATGAAATTATCCCAAATTGTAAATTGTAACTATAATAAACTGTAACTTGAATAGAAAACTGAAATTTAATAAATAGTTTTTTTCTCTTTAACATATTCTTTAAATTCATTAAAAAATACTATAGCTAGCTTTATTTCAAATTGTTACCACAGATACATCACAATTTATTCTCAAATTAAAAAATTTTTTTAATAGAATATAGTATATTACTGCGTTTCAAATTGTTTTTGAAAAAAAAAATAGTATGTATTTATTGATAATATATCAAGTTACAATAAGAATTGGAAAAGATTTAATTATAACTGAATTTCGTATTAAAAGCGTATTAATATTATTTTAAAATAAAAATATTTTTTTATATATATAATCGAAACCACAAATTAATTTTATTTCACGCTTTTATGTTCTCTACCTTTAAATATATTGTACATTGTTAAACAAATAATTTCTAATTAAAAACAAATTTTAACTCGAACTGCTGATTATGTTTCATTAGTAACTATTATTACGTTGTTTTCACAACAATTGATACAGCGAGGTGATTTTACGCTTGTTTGCGGTTATCCAAATTAATCATCAAAATCGCTTTGTTAATTTTGATTTTAACCAGATGATAGCAAAAGTAATCAAACACGATAACAGAAATGGAATAAAAGCGAAAAACATGAAATATCAAAATGTAGTTATTAACGTATATTACGCTTTTCCAATTAACTACAAATACTTCATTCGTTAGAAAGTTACATTATAAATGTTTCCACATATATATTTTACTTAACTCGCGCATATCGATATCATTTACTAGATATCAAACAGGTAATTTATTAATGAGACCAACATTACCTATTTATTTTCATAAATATCGGGAAATATTTTATGAAAATGACGTTTAATCGAATTAAATGTTATTACCGCCAGTTAATTTTCGGTGCGTTTCGGAATGCCCTTGTACCATTGGAATATTTGACGCGCAACAATTTAGCCGTTCTTGTGTTGCCATTATATATGTAACGTAAAAACGTATATTTCGAAAACGCTTATGGTGACATCGATGGACCAATGAATGCCCGGAAATTCACAAAGTGGGCAAAATTATTTCGCTGCTGGCGGCGAATTGCGGATTAATATGCATTGCAACAGCGCATTTGTATTCGCGATTATCGTCACTAGCTAACTAAAACATTATCTTGTCAATCCGCGCCGGCCGCAAATTTGCGAGTAATCAAGAGGAGATGCCGAAAATGCAAAATTCGCAATTGGCAAACCCTCGCGTCGCGGCGTGGTGCTATACAATCATTGACTAATTAAAATGCAATCGGCGTATGTTGAATTAGCATAAGCAAATTCTTCCGGGCCATCTTTTTTTCATCCCCCACCCATTTCGCGAGATTCACTTTATTTTCGATTCCCTATTTACGCTGCTGTTGTCTCCGCCCGCGCGACACAACACAATGTAATTGTCTATCAGCTGTTTTCCGCTGAAAAACAAGTGGCGACAATTACTCGCCAATAAAATTAATTCATTGAAATGACTATGCGCGTGTCGCTTTACTTTGTTGGCGCGAAAGTCACCCGTTAAACGAATAATGTGCAATGAAATTAATAGATTAGACTTTGTGGTAGTAAATTAAAATAAGCTTTATAAAATTCATAATATTCGGATAACTGAAAATTATGTTATATATCTGAAAATGAGAAAATTTTATTGTATATAATTTCTTTTGAAATATATTTCCCATATTTCATGCCTGTATCCAATTAAAATGTTTTTTGTATTTCTCAAAGAGAAATTGCTCTTTGCGGATGTTTAAATGGAGATATAATAATTACTGAGGACATTAAGAATAGAGATAATTAAACATTTATATGTAATTAATATAAGCGTTCTTATAAATTCTTTATGTTATTGCTGTAGTTTTATAAAATAATTCAATAAGCCAAGTCTTGCTTTCAATATTCTTTCGCACTTCTAAACCCCTAACTTGCCTAGGTTCCGTATCGATTTTTCGATTTTCTGCTGTTGCTCTTTCACCAATTTTTTATTTCGATACCTGACTCTTCCTCGTCCCGCATAGCTCTGGTTTATTGGATAATAAATGTTTAAACGTATAAGCAAATTGCTATACCACATCCAGCGAAGTTATTATGGAAACGTGCTGGCCGAAAGACGTTGTAAATATGCCTTTTTGTACACCTCTTTTGCGCAGCTGCATTTTCGATCACGATAACGTACCTCATGTTGAAGATTTCTACCATTCCAAAATTTCATGGGTAAAATTCTCCGCATTCGCGCTTTCATATAATAAGACTTACATTTTATCGTAATCTATCGCTTAAATTGGAACGAGATTTTCTACGTTGAAGGATTTTAGAAAGATACAAAGCAAAGCTTTTATTATATTAAGGAAGAAATTAATAACCGTTATATTTCTCATTTTCATGTATCTGTGAAAATACACAATTTTTGCACTTTTAAATTGGAAAGAAACGGCGTATAATTGATGTTGCTGCTAATTATAGCTATAGTAATTACTGCTAAATTCACTTAGCAGCAGAAATCAGTTATGCAGGATTGTTAAATAAATATCGTTAATTTACGCAAACGTCCCGCTGATTGTACAGTGAAGCTGTCGTGGAGCTACCGTGTAATTAATAATGCCGATTAATAATTTGGTATGATTGGGAATTACCAAATGGAAGTTGTTGCATCGTGGATTGAATTTCTTTCTTTTCCCGTGTTGTACATATCCCGTCGTATACCTATAGTAAGGGATCGCACGTATATACGCACATTGAGATAAGTTTCATGTAACGCGCAATTCACCAAGCAAAATAACGCCATGAAATATTTCGTCACTTTCGCGTACAATATATATGTTACGTGTAGCACATGGCATAGAATTTTCAAGAAATAACTGGCGATCTTTTGGGGTCGCAGCGGAAAATTTTGCCGCTGGAAATTTTTGCATCGTGACTTACTTTTTATCTGAGAGAATTAAATGGAAAACAATTATAGCCTATAAAAATTATAAAATTTTTAAAGATTTTTAATTACGCAAACCAATCCCAGTCCGCAAATATGTAATAAATATAGAAGCTAAAATTAATTAAACCTTTTCCGGTATTAATCGACTAATTAATCGGAAAAATTTTGATGAGATAATTAGATAAACGTATACTTTTACAAAACGAATATAATAAAAATGTAAAAGTGTAAATGTAAATGTAAAGTTTCATTATTTTCGTATCATTTATATTTCAGTTTTTTTACAAGCTCTAATGGGTTCTAGTTATTGATACGCATCTTTAAAAACACATCAATTGTTTTTTGAAAGCATTTTCCTACTGCGATACTTACTATAGACATGTTGCGCACAATTGCAAAAACTGTCTACACATATATCCTATTTGTACGTATATCCTGCATTTAAACAATGCCATCGGTAAAATTAATAATCGCGGGCGTTGCTTTTATGACATTCGCGAAGCAAAAATTCCAAAAAATAAAAATCCGCAGCTCACAATTGATTGCTGTTTTGACATTTTGGCATTTTGACATTTCGACGGCTAGCACGCTCGTGTGCCTCTGTTGTTGCTCGTGTTTGTTGGACAAATAGTTTGCGGCCGCTTAAAAAACGAAAGAAACTAACTGCTATAGAACTATGAATTAATAGAAATGGCGAAGACTTTAAAATTGATGAGACAAGTGGGTAAAAGGAACAATTTGTATTCAAGCATTTTGTCGAGTGCATGTTGGAAAAACGACTATAAAAACTCTATGCTACTATAAAAAGACGATTACAAAAACGACTGTAAAAAGGATTCATTTAATTCAAAGTAAATTTAACTTCTTCCTCAATCGCAAATATATCTCTTTATATTTGTAACGTTTCATCATTTATATCGAAGTGAGATTTTCTTTGTTAAAAAATTTCACAGCAAATACAAAGCGAGACTCTGAGGTTAAAACCAAAAGATCAATTAATTATTGTTACATTTTTACTTCTATTATGTTTACAGAATTGCAGATTCCGCATTTTTTAATTGGAAAGAAACGAAGCACAATACAACTTGGATTAAAATTAAAATACATCAATTTCCTTCTATTTTGTTCGTTATTATTTTCAGTATTCAGGAGAATTATGAAAAACATATTCAACAAAGGTGTACGTACATTTTTTCCTATGCGCGTAACGGTTTTGTTTTTATAATGATTTCTCTAAGGCTTCATAACAAATTAACTGTATTAGTATGATACCGTTTTTGCTTTGTTCCTCTGTTATTATTTTTCTCTTCTGCACTAAGCAATAAATAATTAAATTGTATAAATAACTGTATTGCATTGAAGGCAACTTTTCCCAGTTAGTAATTACATGGAATTTCGCACGTTCGTAGAAAAATAGATCTAGATATATACACAACTTTTTCATTACCTCCATACAGTATCTTAATAGCATATTCTAGAGATTAATTAAATTGAAAATCCTAATACGAAAATAATATGAATAATATGAAAATATGAAAAAAATTATTTTAATGTCAAGTCTAATTGAAATATAACAAAAATCTGATATAATTTATGTAAACAGTTTTCACAACGAAATATTTGTTAGATATGTATAGATTTCAATTTACAAGTAGATAGGGATGAATAAACTACAAAAGATTAAAATAATTAAATTAATTTAAAATAATTCAATAAAAATAACTAAATTGCTGCAGAATAGTTCTTTATATTGTTTATATAGTTCTTAT
>NJRL01000028.1:243610-261999 GCA_003063815.1 Aphaenogaster rudis | reverse complement strand
TCAAAATGAAGATAAACTTTATTTTTCAAAAATGTAGGTTTTAATATTAGATTTAATAATTCATCTTAAACAAAGTAATTAGTTGTTAAATTTAAATTATTTTTAAAAAATTGAATAATTTACATATTACAAACCAGATTTACCATTATGTCCCGTTTCTGCCTCTTCTCTCATTACGCAATATTTGTTAATTACTTCAACGCGACGGAAGAACGTACTTTTCAAGTAAACGGCTGTGCAGTATAATAGCTTTTTTTCTTTTTATAACAGTGCGGCCGGATTTTATAAAGTCAAAGCATGTTTTCTATTCATGCATCATGAGAACATGGAAAAAGAGTGTTGACGACTCTGTGGAAACGTCGCATGTCGCTCGTTCATTCAATGTGCATAACACTTTCCGTATTTTTGTGACTAACGTAAATAAGTATACCGAGTGAGTGAGCAATGGACTAAGGGCGATTCGTTCCCTCTTTACGCTAATTTTACTGTTCACTCGGTATGAAATCGCTCTAAGCATTAACACTTTGCGATTCTATGTGCAAGATGAAATACCTAGTTGTTACTTGTTGAAGGAAGTTCAACTTCCGGTGGCAAATTTTAGGATGCACGCTTGGTGTATTTTCTCGACAATGTAATAAATTGCATAATCCAGTTACACCAGCGAATATATAGTTTCACCTGTGAACGAGAAGGATTGTCGAGTCGCCGTTGCATTTGCGTCTTAAGTGCACTCATTCCGACCGTTTCGGGATATTTTTATAATGCGAATCGATATGGAAGAATGCGCGATAAAGAGTAATTTAACGTCTGTTGCTTCGAGAGGACATTTCGCATGGAGATCGGAAGTGTCAGTCCACCAAAGAATTCCCTCGAATCCAATCTGTTTTACTCTTTTTCATTTGCGACACACATAAATATCTTTTAGACTCTGACGTAGTTTGGGCACAATGTCAACTAAAGATTTTGATGCGCGTTCCTACTTGATGTAAGCGGTATGAATTATCTCACTTGGGAAGGATCAAAACCCATGATCGAAACGTGAATTTTACTCAATGAAGAAGCCAATTGTGTCGAAGAAATCATCTCATTGCACATTTAAAAAGTAATTTACTTCTCGAAAGCCCAAAAGAGATAGAGTATGTTTTCGATTCTCAGCCATTCGCCTGGTCTTTTTCTCGTCGAATACTTTCTTTCCGGTGAAAGATATATCGCTGTACACGCCACGGGTTCTCTATTCGATACACACGCCCGCAGCCACTCACTCACCCATACACGCACACTTGCGCACGGCGGTATGCCACTGAAGCCTTGCCAATAGCAAATAAATAGGCGATATAGGGGAGGGTACGAGAGCAAGAGGGTCAGGACATTACGTGGCTATTTCGTGAGGCAGAGGGACGCAGAGGGGTGTGGGCGCGAGATTTAGAGAGGTTTAATTTTCCAAAAAGCTGGATTTGCGACCGCCGCGACACGCTCGCGTCGCCAATTTATCGTCAGGGTCGCGCACTCGCTGGATATTCTACCCAGCAGTAAGGAGAGCTTCTTTCCTTATCCCTATCTGCCTTACTTGTCCGCATATTCACGTTTCAGCGCAATTTATTTTCAAAGGAATCTGTACTTTCCACCCTCCGGACCGACATGTACCTACCTTTCATTTGTACTTAAACGAGACATTACGTATTGACAACTTCTATGCGAATATCATTTTTAAATAATCTTTTTCAATAGAAATTGCTTTTAGCATTGCACCATCTACATTGCAGCGTCCTAGAATTGAGCCTAATAGACTTACAATTAATGCAAAATATTATACCGTTTCTTGGATTATTTTTTCTATTTCTCTTATCAGATAAAATAAGAGATATTCATGGTAGTCCAATTGAATTTTACTATCGATTAATCACTGCGCGCTCGTCATCTCGCAGAGAATAAATTCGATCGCGCGTTTGTTTAGCATTCATGTAATGGAGAGAACGTGCTTTCAATTAAATGCGTAACATGCGGTTTAATAACTTTTATTACAACAATGCATGATGTGGATTACCATTTAAAAATAAAATGTTTTAAACATGTCGCATTATGTGCTGAATTTTTTTACGATTTTGAGACAGATTGTTTCCTTAAGTTTGATCAATATTGCAAATTGAAAAACTCCCTTATAAAGTTTCAGAGATATAAACTGATAAAAGATTTTCTAGTATAAAAAAATCATTCGCGCAAAATAGCAGCTGTACACTAACGTAACATTCTTCAGTTATACAATTTTTCGTACACCAATATGATATTAACAGCATTGGGAAGTAACGCGTTACTTGTAACACCATTACAGTTATTTTTTTTAGTAACGAATTGGTAACGACGTTATATTTTTTCATCAGTAACGGTAACAGTAACGCAGTTTATATTTTTGGGGTAACGACAACAAATATCTATATATATATTTGGAACGGACATAAGCAAGTTTTAAAAGAATGGAGTGTTATGTTTGACCATGTCAATTAGCAACATAGGCTGCGTTCAGCAGAAAAAGCAGCTTTGTAACAGTTGTAAAATTCTTTATCATGATTGGTTTATACACTTAGATCCAGGAGGAACCAAGGGCAAGAATCAATCATATTAAAGAATTTTACAACAGTTACAAAGCTGCTTTTTCTGCTGAACGCAGCCATTGACAGTCGGATGTCAATCTAAAACAAAGGTCATCAAAATTTGGCGAAGAAGTAACGGAAATTGTAATGACTCGCTTTTGGTAACGATTACGGTAACGAGTTACTTTTTTCAATAAATAACTAGTAACGGTAACGAATTATTTTTTAAAAGTAACTTTCCCAATGCTGGATATTAACATATAATATATATTAAACATAACTTTACAATTATAGATATAGCGGTGAGTTCTTCTTTTAATCGGTCGAAAACTTACGCTCGCAATATCGCAATCGACGCGAAAGCAAGAAAAACCGCAAAGTTTGGTCGGAATCCTCCGCGCAACCGCATCTACAATCCGCGAGCCGGAATCCAAGCTAAAACCCGCGAGGGGATCTCGCGAGAAACTCGAAATGAGCGTATCGACAGAGCGGAAGAAACGTAGCCGGCGGAATTAACCGGTAAGATAAACTTTGCCGCTGTAAATTTCCTGGGTGACATTAGCGATCGAATTAGAAAGTCCCTCCCGGGTACGAGTACCGGAACTTCCAAAACGGCGAACAGGACGCCCATTAAATTTAGCCGGCGCATCTTCAACACACAAAAATAAAAACTTACGCGAGCGCCACATTTTTCATCTTCGCGACCGTTCCGAGCGACACCGACCTCGCGTATCACTTCATTTTCAAGAGATCGGTCGGCTTGCGAATTTATTTACCGGACCAATTTAATGTTCAAATTGCGTACGGCTGCTCCCCGGGGATTTGTTATCGAGGGCTCGACGAGCGAGATTAATTGCTGGGAATCGCGCGGACTTGCTGTAACCATTTTGGAGAATAAATTAGACTAGCTTCGCGAGCGCGGTCGCGGCGAATTTCTATTTTGATTACTACCTTGTTGTTAACACAATGATGGTGTCCTAAACGATGTTGAAAAATTCGATCAATACGCGTATCGCGAGAATCGATAAATAAATTTTATTTTCTAAATTACAAACGGAACTCGATTAAGTTTACGTAATTTGCACCAATAATATAATTATTTTTACTTATACTGAAAACAAAAGCAGTTCTAAATAAAAAGTATTTTTCTCCTGGCCGTATTATACTTTCCATTAATAATGTAGGACATTTATCGATGCGGTGATGTGTTATTTTTCCAAAATTAATATTCAGATAAGTAAATAACTAAATTTCGTTTACGATAGCTATTTTATCACAGATATCGATATATATATATATATCGCTGTTCCGAATAAAAGTCCAATGTAAAAACAGGAAGATAGAATATTAATATTTCAACGTTAAACACAAAAATAGCAACGACGAAGTCTGGTTATATTTTCAGATCTTCAGAACGCCGTCAGATCTCAATTTCCGGAGCATTTTTAAATGCAGGTAACGTGAGATCTTTCCAGGGAGTAATTTTCGGCGAATAACTAAAGTTATACTGCGGGAATGGAGATTACATCGATAGCGGATTAATATCGCAAATGCGAAATTTAATGTTAAAGAGCGAGAGCATTTTATAGCGCTCTAATCGATAAGCTGCGGCGTCGATCGCAAACCATTTACAATCCCGGCACCGTGGGGGAGAATATTTCATTATTGCACGTTACACAGCGTAATATATTACGACACGTTATTACGCATCATTCATCGTTCATGTTTGTTTTAATCCGCGTGCTGCTTTATAATTTATATCCGAAATGCACCGCGTTTTTGATTTCTTAAATTTAGCAGGATTAACGATAATTTAGTTGAAGTCTTCCCTAGTTCAATACTGGACTGAACACAGACTTAACAAACGGAGCAAACATTTATCTGTATATTGAAAATTCATATGCAGGATATATTGATTTTATCAACTTAAAGAAAAGAACTCTTAAAATTGCATTTTAATGAAAAATGCACAAAGAAGATATATAACGATTCAAAATATTTGGAAATAAAATAGTCGCAAACCGTTCGTGATGAATTAACAGTAGAAATCGTTTAAAAGAAGTATCATTTACTCTGCGACGCACATCTCTCGAATGCAAAAGAAGCCGCTATATGTAGTGTTTATCTTGAACTGGATGTACTTTCGGGGTACGCAGGTTTCGAGACGCGTATTCCAAAAACGATTCGAGACATTCCGAGGAAATGAGGACGAAAGATAAACAAAATAGAGAGAATAGGGAGACGAAGACGGCGAGGGTGGGAAAAGAACATGGTCGGAAAATTGGACTTTCCTAGGTTTGCCGAAGAGTGAGATGCGCAGCCGGCACTACCGATTCCAAGGCGAATTGGAGTCAGTCTTATCTGATCCGGGCGCTCGTATAAATCCCGGCAATCAAAAGATGACCATCTAAACAGTCGCGTCCTCCTAAGAAATGCTCTTAAACGGCCGGAGAAGTACTGCCACCCCTTTCGCATTTGCAACGAATAGTAGAATGCGATAACCCGTAATCTGCGATTTAAATTATAACTTCGTTTATGAAAAAGAACCGTAATGGTAGACATAAAAGTAAGAAGAATTATTAGTAAAAATTACGATGTTATAAATTCTAAGAAAATGAACTGTTTTAAATCATGAAACTTATTACTATAATATAAAAAGGTTATGACGACAGATACCGCTATTTCCATTTTAAATCTACTTATGTAATATTTTTATTTTGTTAAATATTTATAAGCGCTTTGATAACACATGTGTCTCTGTTACATTTAATTTTTCGACTTGATGTTATTCCAAACATGTGCGCTTTTTTAAATTCATACCGCGTTTCAATTTACCCGTGCATAAGACAGTAGAATTTTATTTTCTCGACGATTATCGATTTTCATATCTCGGCGTGTCCCAAGTGTAAAGCAATAAATCGTCCCCTTGACGCAAGAGCAAAAATTGATAATTCGATAAAAAAATTTCCTGCCACGCTTGACTAAATTCACCTGTCGAGAGTTTCGCGTTTGTCGATGTTAGAGGACTCTCTGCGAGGGAATAGCACGTCCCTTTGAAAAGAAACGTTAACAGTATAATAAAACTGAAAATACATTCGATTCGGCGAATTGTAATATTTACCTTCCTCGGGAATTTTTTCCCATTTCGCGCCGTATCTCCTTTAATCATTATTGCATCAAATTGTCATACCAGCGGCACAGTTTTAATGCGAAAATTATCGCTGGTTAAAATACCTGCGTGACAAATATACGGGAACTAATTGACCAAAGCACGCGCTGAAATTATTTTCATTTTCACACCAATACGATTTATTGAGCAAACGTTAATTGGAGCATCGCAGATAGACGGGTAGCATTGCTCGCCGAGCGTACGCGGTCATGACGCGTGTATCCGTTGTGCTGTGTATTTACACGCGAATTTTCCTAATTCCGCGGGAGAAATTGGTATTGGAGCCATTGAGAAAAAAATAACACATCACGCGCAGATGTGACGGCGAGAGCTTTGCGGGACGCCGTCATTTGTTGGTTAGCAAACTGCAGTTGAAGTTCTGTGGAAACTCGCGTCACCCGCTAGAAACTCGCGCTTTTAGGCTGCACGTAATGCGATATTTCATCCTTGACTATTTCATGATTGCGACAAGGGCAATCATAACTTCATTAGCTCGCGATTATTATCTTAATCGATTGTCACACCTCGCCAACAGTTTTATGAATAATGATTTGAAGAGTAATGTGTTTTTCGTACAATTATTATTCGTTAGCTAAACGGTAAGTGACTGACGAGGAAAGTACCCAGGTAGAACACAAAATCATAATAAGATCATAATGACATCAAGTAGAAGTCATTTTAGGAAAAATCATTATGACGTCATTTGATACACTTTTCATGATGATTTTGTGATGTATTCTTGATATAGCAATGATTTTCAGAAGATTTTTTAGTTAAAAAATCACTTAAAAATCATTGCTATATCAAGAATTCATCACAAAATCATCATAAAAAGTGTATCGAATGACGTTATAATGATTTTTCCTAAAATGACTTCTACTTGATGTCATTATGATCTTATTATGATTTTGTGTTCTACCTGGGATATTACTTAACGTAAAGCTTATTTCATCCAACAGCGTTATCTACTTGGCCGCTTTTGATGCATGTATTCCAATTGTGTTTTCTTATCGATTGTTCCAATAAGAAACTCCATCGAGAATCCGGATGGAAAAATACTGGCGTGAAAATCTGGCGCGTTATAACACCATACAGACATAATAGGAGCAGGCATGGTCTAGCACGGGAGCAAATAATCTTCTAATGGATCTACTAATGGGACAAGCAAAGACGAGGTTGTCTCTTCTCCGCGGCCCTCGCGAAGGGTGAAAACCCACTTGGTGAGGGTGTCAGGGTTCGTGCGGCGTCACGCGGTTGCTCGAGGCAAATACACGGGCGAAGCGTTTATCGGCCGTATCAATCGTTATCGGGGCGAAACAATTCGAGGATATCCGCGGTCCTCGTGATGGCCGGTGTCTCTGATCTCCGCCCCCTCGTGGGAATCAGCTATCGGAAGCGATCGATACTTACCGCTCGGGATACTTACGGCGAGACAACCGCTTGTTCGATTGTTCGCTGGAAATGGCATTCGCAGGTGAATATCGTTATAACGCGTCCCGTGCCGATTCGGATCTCATTAAATTATTCCGCGATTTTAGCACTTGCTGTTTGTATGAGTGCGGACATGCGATGGGACGCTCGATATCTTCCCTTTTCTCACACGACAATACCGCTTTCTCGATACCTCTAGATTGTAATACTTGTTCAGGAAGCATCGATTCGCGATAATTAGATATCCGGAGAAATGGACGAACATTAATAGTTAATTGTGCAGGCGAGTTAATTATGCATCATTTATATGATGCTTCGTTTACCCCTAAGTACATAATTTATCATCTCACTGCTTAATTGCGTGCTATCGTGACTACAAACGTCATAATACATCCTGTAAGTTACGTCTCACTGTTTCCTTAGACCTGCAATTACTCGCTTATAGACGCATGTGTTATTTCTGGAGTTGTGTTTTTAAGTTGCTTGTTTATAGAGGTACGTATATTTATGTGTAGAGAAATGTATTCTTAACCCTTTGAAGTACACATTTTTCTGTATTGTTAATTTACAAGCAACCTATTATATGTTTTTTGAGTTGCTGATTACGAATCTAAGGTCGAAATTTAAAAATTCAAAATGGCGGATCCAATTTCACGCAAATCGCTTAAATTTTTGCCATTCAGGCCCGCCATTTTGAATTTTTGAATTTCGACCTCAGATTCATAATCAGCGACCCCAAAAACTGAAAGTATGCAAGTCTTATGACGATATTACTTATAGATTACTGTAAAATACATTTTTTCTAAAAAATACGTAATTTTTCACAATTTGTTCATTTATAGCATTGTTACAACTAACAAAATTTGATTGTTAACATCTTATAGATCTTAAAAATACAAAAAATCCGAATGAAAAGATAAAAAACATAGTTTAAATAAATAAAAATAAAGAAAAAAGGGTCGAATTGTGGGATGCCATCATGCTTCAAAGGGTTAAGCTCTTGTAAGTAATGTTTACTATTTTTACATTATTCTTATACATAATTATTTTCCTTTTAACAAAGCATCCCAAGAAAATAATATTAAAAATAAAAGTTTCAAATTGTTGGTATTCATGAATAGCGTCATGTTGGGTTCTTTGTAGATCCTCCAGTATAACACAATTTTAAGTTCTCACTTCTTTAAGTTCGCTAAGCCTAAATAAATACTTCTCGCAAGCGAGTTCGCCAATTTCCATAATAACTCGTTACCCGCCAGTTAATGATGAAATAACTTTCGTGTTCTATAATTCTAATCGGATTGTTACTTCTCGCTAAGTCAGCGAGCAATTAGCGAGGGGTTACATCAATTCGGTGAGCAAATAGAAGGTCTCTTTGCTGCGAGACAGATTCGATAATACCGTCGCGACGGATTCTCAAGAAACGGTCGGGACACATCTCTCGCAGATAGTAACTCGATTTCGAATTCTCCGAGTGGAATTCCGCTTCGCTCGTGGCCTGATCCTCAGTCGCTCCGCGACTACTTTCTAGCGGCGGCGGGTCCGCCGCTACTCTCTCGCGATGCGGCGGGGGTGGGCAATAGGCCGGCGCGCGGGGTGGAAAAGTGCGATACGGTTTTCCAACGGCTTAGGGGTAAGCCAGCGGGGTAATAGCGACGACCGGTATGAATCAGCCGTAAGAGCTCCCCGGGAGATCCCGACGTCGGATGCTGTAATATATTTCCCGCGCCGATAGCGATCGATCGTTTCGGGCGAATAAAATGTCAATACTCTTGTCGCGTTTCGGTTTAACTTTCCACTGTACGGCCCGCTCGAGAAGTGAGGCCGAATAAGATATAAGCGTATAAAATATAAGAGGGGAAGACCGGCGCGTGTGCGATCTCCTACGTGTACGACCCGGAGATACCGGAGAAATAGCGAGAGCCCGTGTTCCCGGCTGCTCCGGCCGCTTTATCGTGGGAAGTGACGTACTCCGTGGGTTCCCGCACGACCCGAGCTCTCATCTCCACCGTAATACGTGATAATAAGAATGGCTTGCGCGCCGGAACGCTCGAATCCGCTTCCTCTTTCGCTGGCTCTTCGTACGTTTTCCCCCCGTACTTAATGCTTTGCGAGATAACGCGACGATAATTGCTCAGCGTACGTGCATATTGTGCACGAAATTAAAAAAAAAGAGAGAAAACGAGAGAAAGAGAAAAGGAAAGAGAGAATATGTCCGTCCTCGCAGCGTTTGTGAGTCGAAGATCAATACTTGGTTTCAGCCAATTGGCAAATATTCTTTTTCCATTTGTGAAATTATGCAAATTATGTAAAACTGTGTAGTTACTTGATATCGCCCGCTCGCTTCGTATACGTGCACAGAGTTGTAATTTAAGTCAACGGAAAGGCACCTCGCTGCGAGTTTCCAACACGCCGCGCCGGTTCGCGTGCGGTTCTCGCCGCTTCGCGGCATCCCGGCTCGGCACCGCGGGGATCCTCGGGGAGGCGAAGGACAACAGTTTCTCGAGCGGTGAACTGCGGCGCTGGCCCGATAGGACCGAGGTGAAATAACTCCTGGATGCGGGAGGAACGCGAACGCCGGCGCGGCGAAAGGGGTGGGGACGCGGGAGGTGGGCGATACAGATAAGGAATTTTCCGTGCGGGGATTCCGTGGCGGCGGCGGGTTATCCTTTCCCAAGGAATCCAGGAAGCTCGGCTCTCGAGTGGGGACGAATTGCCCCTCGAGATTCACGGCGCGATCCTGGCCGTAGGGCGCGTTACATCCGTGCGCTTTAGGTACCCGGCGCGTCCTGAAGGACGAATCGCCCCGCCGCCGATGGCAGGCTTGGATTACCACGGAGCAACATGGTGAAATTACGTCCCTGACTTAGCGATCTCCTTCTTTTATTCCGTCGTGCCCGATAACGCCCGGGCGCAGAGGACCGCAAACGGGACGATCCGAATGATCTTTCTCTTTATCGCAAGATGCTGGCAAAGTAACATTGTTGCAAAGAAACATCGTATACAATATCGAAGAGTAAATACATTTTCTGTTTATTTGCACGGAGAAAATTTTATATATTAAAAATTACTATGTATGGAGTAGCCCCGTGGACCATTGCTGGAATTATAAAAATTTTTACTATGTTGTCACAAATGAGTTTAATAATTATTAATATAATAACATAGTAAAAATTTTTATAATTCCAGCAATGGTCCGTGTGTTACTAACATCTAAGGGCCTTGATAATTTATCGTGTTAATTAAAATGTATAAAAACTTTAAGTGTTATTAATTTAATTTATAGGTTTTATACATGAATTTATTTATTACCTCTGTGCTGAAGAAGACTCTGTGCAGTCGAAACGTATACCATATGATATTAAACTATTTATTTATTTAATTTATAACATCGTTGTTTTTAATTTTGTGCTCGTTCCTTGGCCTTTAACCTCTTCTAATTTTGCTATAAAAACTTTATATACTTTTTATGTATTATATTATTGTAAGAATCTTTTTCTGTTGTGTTTTGAGATATCTTTTAACAAATCGTCAATAATAAAGAAAAAATATTAAGGAAAAGCGCTTGTAAATAAGCTTTACTTTTTCAGCATTAAACAAATTTGAAGTTTAATATATAATCTTGATATTTAATCTCAATTTTGAAAAATTATAGCGAATGATAAAGCTGTCCCTAAAATATTTCTAATTAAAATTAAGTAAATTGCCATGAAAATTAAGATCCGGAACTTAAACGCTCTATGTATTAAATGCTTTTCCTCCTCCTATTCGTGTACACATGCAAATGGCTTTATATTTCCCTAAATAGATGTTTATCCTTAAGGGATGTTTATCGTGAGAACAGATAAAGTTGTATTCTATTCTGCTCTACTCTATTCTAGTTTCCTTTAGCAAAGTAAATATACAGAAAACATTCAAAGACGTTTCGAGCTACAGCTGCGAACAATTTTAGACTTGCGAGTGGGTAACGCCATTCGACGAACTTAAATCTTAACGTATAGCGGGAGGGATAAAAGTACGCGCAATCGAAAAGGGATTAGCTAGTTTCGATTTATGTGGCCGACCGAGGATGTAAAGTGAAATTTTCTTATTCGGCGCCTTAATCCTTCGGTACATTATCAGATTCACGGCCCATAAAACTCTCGAGAAAGAATCTCGGTGACGATATTGTGCATCTTGTTTAAATGCTGAGTTTTTTCATTAAAGATTCAAATAAATGATGGAATTATAAGTTAAGTAAATCGTGATGTAAAATATTAAGGATAATCTATTAATCCGGAAAATAATATATTTTACCCAATATTCCTTTGTTTTGCCTATAATTTTTTTAATACTGGTAAATACTAACTACGCGCATTTTGGAAAACTAAGAAATTGAATTATGGATTAACATTATACAATTTCTAAAAAAATATACTTTCACATCGCGTGACTTCTTTTTAACAAAAGTGTCGGAACATCTTTTTCGTGTTCACATCACCAAAAGTTGAAAGAATTTCATACAAACAAAGAGATCTACGGGCTATTACATTATCTTAATTTGTAATGTATAATCCGAAAGATATATAAAATCGTATGAAAGAAACTTAGTGCGCAAATTTAATTGGTTCGGAGTGACTTGCGAATAAAAACCGCAATGTCGAACCACACGATTTAAGAATTAATTAAACCGTAGAACGCACGAATTTTGCAAAAAGGAATAAAAATATTATTGGTTTTCCGTTGGTGTTTCTTCAGAGGTATTGTATTAATTAAACGTCGAAATTGATATCGAAGCATGGAAAGCAATACCGAGAGCATCATATCGTGGGTAATGGAATTAATACAGACCGACATAAATGGTCATGCGGAACCGGGTCGATCGGGATAAACAATCATAATAAATCAAGAGTACACTGTATGATGAGAATGTTGAACCACCAAAAAGTAATAGCCGGTACGAACGGACGAAATTGCACCTTCGCGTATGATGAAAAGCTTTGCGATATGTATTAGGTTGAACAGTATCGAGATTTTACGAGGTCGGAAAAAATATAACAAATATAATTAATTCGATGGCATTTATATAAAGGAAACAGAGTACGTTGATTAAAATGAATGTATACTGAAATACAGGACGAATACATTTTTGGTGTGATGAAATTGATACGTTATAAATGGCTATAATAGCTTTTATTTAAAAAAAACAGGATGGTGTATATTTCTATGCTTTCACACAGATTGTATTATTCTAATTTACGAGCTGTTTTATAAATATTATTTTATTACAAGCGAAGCTGTTCTTTTATCATTTTTTTGTTTAACATACGATAGATCAATTTCAGCATTGTGTAAAAAACATAAAAATATACAAAATAAAAATTCATTTTAACGTAACTTTTAGCGTGAGCTGTTACAGATGCGGAATATTTCAGGACTGCATATAATCTGAAAAATGTGTGTGTGTGATTCGTCTGTTTGAAAATTCTCCTATAATATTCCTTCATGAAAGAAGATGTATTTGCATGTAGATGATCATTTTGAAGTAATATTCCGTTAAACCGGAATTTTTCTGAAACTCAAAGCAATCTATGGATTTCCCGAAATTCAGTATACCTTTATCTTAAACGAGAGAAGACTGCGTTGCCACGCGAACTAATAAAATAAAATGATGATGAGTGTAGAAAATGGAACGAGCTTCCGAGATGTCTGGATCCGAGATCGAGTTACGATAAAATGAAAGACCCATACGGTGCTATAAGCAACGTGGGACGCAATGGGGTTATGGGGGACCGAAATGGAACGTGATGTGGTGCGAAAGAGACGATACGCGGTACGTTACAGCAAAACACGTAAGATGCAATTGGGCTAAACGAGAAGTTACAAGCTATCGTAGCGATAAGGAAAGAAACGTGGAACGCGTTGAAAGAGGTTGAATATCACTACGTCCTTTATAATTCAATTCATGACCGCGTATATAGTACATTTACAAAATATTTCCTGCTATCATTATTACACAATATTTGAAATTGTGCAATACGAACAATTGGCAAAATTCATTAAACTTATATCTTTTATATATAAAATATTGGCTCGTTATTCTATCATGATTAATATGCTTCGCGTTGCTGATTGCTCGATTGCGTGTCGAAATGTACTAAAATTCTAATCGATATAGTCACCTGGAGATTACCTGACGGGCGCCCACGGCAATAAAAGGTAATGTTTTACATGGAAAGAGGCCGACTTCGATCTGTTTTTTTTTTTGCGCAATGCTTCTTTTTTCCATTCCCGATACCTGTACGTACGACCCTGAAGTACCACAAAGAGTACCAAGAATACTTCTCGTCTCGTATTCTCTGGAGTTAACCCATATCGATTAGATTAGATATGTGTATCTATATATATATCCTGTCAAGCTCGCCAGGTAATCTCATAGTGACTATTTTCTTATCAAAACATTATCCCATCCAATTCTGCTGCAGTTTCAAAAATCATTGTTTAAAAAAAACAAGAGAGATTTCAATATCTTGTTAATATTTATCTTAAGCCAACGAAAATAAATAATCCAAATTTTAATTAGCGATGGCCCGCTGGATCGAACAGCAAAATTAGCACCAATTTACGTTAATGAAGGGCGTTCCGTTTATAATTATGGTAAAATCGTTACAATTTCGGAACAATATTATACGTAGGTCGATGATGTATGAAATGCATGTTGCGACCAGAATTTGCAATCATCATGAATTGTGTTACGCGTCTGCGGATGTAATTCGAATGCATTCATAATTTTTGTTCTTAGATTTTGCTTTAGTCTGCCTAAGATCGTCGCATATTCCAATCGTTTTATATCTCCTGCAAAATGCATCGCAGATTATATAAATATTTCGCCGGCAGCTCCCACAATAATGCGGAATAACTTGAAGCAAATCGTATTTCTTTCCTACGTAGTTATTACATCTATCGCGATGCAATATCGAGAAGATTTTCATTTGAGCGTTTCAATAATAATAATATCTTTCGGACTATAATTTAACTTTCCTGTCGCAGAATAAATTTCGAAAGAATAATTAAATACTTTTTTATAAACGTAATATGTTTATCTCAAAACAAATGAAAAAAATAGAATTGTATTTCAAGATTCTTTATTAATTTATCTTTCCAGGTTATCTGTTTTACAATTATTGCCAAAATCAGTTTATAATGTAATAATGGCGATTGAAATACGATTCACAGGCAAATTCAATGTATAATACTTTATATTACTCCAGTTTGGAATTTATTTAAATTTTACATTTCCAGATTATTTCTATTTTTTAGCATTGTTGCATAAATTTTTCTCCTTCCTCCCTCTTTCTCTTTCATCCGCTCACTTTCTTTCGTGATTTCCGCATCCCTTTTGGCTCTTGACTCCGCTCTTCCATAACGGAATCTTGTATGCCACAGAATTAATTCCGAAACGCGATTCGAAGGTTCGCGACTCCTTTGTGCACGGATCCTTTTTCCCTAGGAGTGCATCAAAGCGCGGATATTTAATGCATTCCGATGTTGGACAGGATTATCAAAACAAGAACGGTACATGAGACTATCGGAGCCCGATATCGTGTGCACTGAAGGGTAACCGATAACTTTGCATCGAGAATCTTAGTAGACCTCTAAGGAGAATCACCTGATATCAGATCAGCTTTCAATAAATCAAATGCTTGTCGGTGGCTTGCGTTTAATCTCGTAATAGTTGAACTTTGAATTAGTATATAAACTGTTATTATATTGTTTATACAATTTGCAATATATCATTTATGTCTGGTAGTATCTATGTTTGTCTGATGATATAGTTTATAATTAATTAACATGGTCAAATATCTTTATTAAGTATTATTAATGGCGCTTTCGCCGCTATACGGCGAACTATATAATTAAAAGATGTTAAATATTATCATAACTTGACAGAAGATTTTCCTGCGTCCTATCTTTTATCTTTAAGTAGAAAGCTCGATGTTTGATCAGCCGGTCCGCGTACAAACAGACTTATCATCGTTGGATCATGATGTTTAATATTAGGATGGTCAAAGTTTTTCAATAGTAAGTAGTACGTATTTCGAAGTGCATTGACATAAACAAATAAGTAAGTAACATTAACATTTTTATAAGAATTAAAAAGAATAAAAAACTTTCAAATAATAAAATATAGCTTGTATCGGCTGTCATTAAAAGACTTCATAACATCTTCTATAAATTATAAATATTATTTTATAGACTATTACAATAAGATACACTACACTGAGAAAAAAATTGGTTGTACGGATTAAATTTGTATTGTTGTTGATCCAATGGTTGATTCAACAATTATTAAGTTGCATTAGAAAAGGTATAATTCATTCATGTCAACCATCACAATTTTTTAATCAAGAATTAGTTAATTCAGCTAATGTTCAGTTAAACCAACTAATGTTTAGTTGAACGTATCGGACTAAATATTTTAGTTTTATGAAACACATTTTACGTTTTTCAACAAATTTTTTTTCTCAGTGTATAAAATGTCATATTTTTTACTTCTTACGTCAGTGTAACTCTCAACAATAATCGTAAACACTGATAACTTTGATAATAAAATTAATAAATTGTTTTTCCGAAAACTCCCAAAGTTCTATAAATCATTTCATATCAATCATGATGCGAACATATACGATCATGCCACCGTATCATCAAAGTTTTGGCATCTGCAAGCGTTGTTACAGTCGCAAGTTTCAGCGACAGCGCAGTTGTGGCATGACGGCTGCTCCGAGCAATCGCGAAATTCGCATCTTAACACGCGCGTCTCTGACAAACGTTTCGCCGACACGACCGCAGGACAAGCGGATTTAGGAATTCCGGCACGTAAGCACCACGTACGAAATGGTCGCGTTAGCATCGAATCGCATTTCGCACGGACACCATCCCGAGCGCACCTGTCTCAGAGTGCGGCGGCACTTTGCAGCCGCGCAGATAAAGACGATCGGATTTGTCCCCCCGTTACTTTCGGACCAATCGAACGCGAATGCCCCTCGTACGGCGTGCATCTCGGTTACCCCGGGCGATATCGTTGCGCTTCTCCTGAGCTCCAGCCGCTCACGTTGCGCCCGTGGTCGCGCATCCGGGACGGATGGCAGGCCCGGATGTCGAGAGATGGATGGGGAAACGGACGGGGAAAAATACGCTGCTGGGCGAAGCAAACAAGTGTCGTGCACTAAAGTGTCCACAGAGGGTGGCCGTAGCAAGTCGGACTCCCGCTCTCATTCCGGCCCGCACTTCGTAACGGCGCTACGTGAACAACACCTGAAAACTTGCCGTCTCGCGTCCGCGTCGCGTATACCAGCAAGGTACATCCGAAGACAAACGTTCGGTAAGAGACCCCGGCGGATTTATAGCGCGTTTCCCAGTATATCCTTTCTCGTTCAAATTTCGCGTGACTCGCGCGTCGACGTATAACGAGGTAGAAAAAGAAACCAAACAAAAAAAAGAGATGTGAGAGCGTCCTACTTTTTCGTATGTAAATTTCTGTCATGTCTCTTTTCCAGATGCAAAGAAAACGCGTTATGTGGCCACCCTTTTTAATCTAACGAAAATGACGCGACTGCAAAAACGCGTCCCCCACATATTAACCCTTTGAGGGGCACATTTTTCAGCTGAACCAAACATTAAAATCATAGGTCATCTATAGGTTTTTGGGGTCGCTGATAACGATTATGAGGTCAAAATTATAAAATTCAAAATGGCGGATCCAATATGGCGACTATTTTAGGCTAAATTCAAGGTTTTTCGTTCAATATGGAAGAGTAAGTGAAAGCGATGTTCGCAAGAAGAGCGCAGACTGTATGTGTCGAGCGCTGTCAACACATCCCCTCCACGTGCTAGCTGTAAAAATAAAAAGTCAAATTTCCATGCCGTTTTGAATTTTATAATTTTGACCTCAGAATCGTAATCATCGATCCCAAAAACCTCCGCATATGCAGTTTCGTGCAAATTGAACGAAAAACCTTGAATTTAGTCTAAAATAGTCGCCATATTGGATCCGCCATTTTGAATTTTATAATTTTAATCTCAGAATCGTAATCAGCGACCCCAAAAACCTATAGATGACCTATGATTTTAATGTTTCGTTCAGCTGAAAAATGTGCCCCTGAAAGGGTTGAATTGCAAATAAATAAATTAATGTAATTTTTTATGAAAGTTGCATAGATTGGATCCCTAAGAGTCTAAAAAGTATTGGTATGTGCTAAGTTGCAAAATAAATCAGAAATATGAAAAAAGAACGGAGAAAAAAAAGTGGTACGTATACGTACCACTGCCCCTCAAAGGGTTAAGCGAGCGAAAGTCAATTCGGAGAAATTCTCCCTGAGGAGAATCGCTCCGGATTATTCGTGAGATTCCTCGATATGGCAATAAACTATGATACAGAACTAGCGGAAACTGTAAAAGCAGGCGACTATTATTGATGTTGAAGTCATACGATGGTCCGATGAAGCGTGAACGCCTCCGTGTAAAGCATATTTTAGGTTTATCAATATGATATACGTACCCGCCAGTATTTACCCACGGGCACGTTATAATGGCATGTATCGCGAGAAACTAATTGTGGCCCACGATCTACTATCTATATTGCGTATTAATGGCGTAGGTTTCAGAGTGTGTATAATCCGCGCCATTTGTTATTCATATTCATTCGCGAAAGCTTTAGATCCAGATTTCTGTGTGCGCACGGCGGCGAATAATGGCGAACATAGTGGGAAGACCTGCGTTTACCATTTACTGTCCCGCGTGCTTTGTATTATCTGAATAAGACCTCGGATTAAACAGCAGATTAATTGTCGTTGCTGTTTCAAAAATTTCTCGTGACTCGCGATTTTAATTATGTCTCAGAAAATAAATCAAGAAAAATATCAGCGCGCGCGCAACCGCGGCGCGTGGATGTTTTACGTCGTAATAGGATCGTTACGGCAGAAAGAGCTCGCGAGGTCAACAAGAAAGAGAATCATGAGAATAAAATAAAAATGGTACTCTGGGGCTTAAAATGTATCTTTCATTATACAATGCAATGTAATTACTATGAATAACTAACCTTATCTCTCAACAAAGGTATTATTTCTGAGTCGAGATAGTGAAACAATAATTTCCACAGCACGGTTCTGAAAGTTAAAATAGCAAACCGTAATAGATTCTCGATACAATGTTTGTTAAATTACATT
>NJRL01000028.1:218035-242205 GCA_003063815.1 Aphaenogaster rudis | reverse complement strand
TCACAAGCATCTATATAAGATCCCCCCTCCCAACCCAACCCGAAAAACTGTAAAGAATTTAATTGTTAAATATATTTAAATAAATATTTAAATTTGAATCAAATTGGTACGGTGATTTTTCAACAAACATTACTTTGTATGTGGATATCTATAACATGTAGCATTAAAGTAAATGTCATCACACATAAAAATAAAATTGTGAAAATTATTTCACAAATTTATAATATTAATAGAAACTCTCTCTCTCTCTCTGTATATTTTAATATCCATCAGATTTATATTATTGATTACTAACAGATATCGACTCGACAAGATGTTCTGGAATATTATTTCTCAAAACAACAAATTATTGCGTCAACTATAAATGATAAATTATTGCATCAACTGATAATTCATTTATTAGTTTATTATCATATTATGGAGCGTGAATTTTTATCGATATATTATCTCTGGCTGTTGACCGTCATTCTGATATTCCAAACGGCAATGCTCTCTCGACCTGACATGACGCCGTCCGTTGATCAAAGACATGTTAAACTATGAAGATGGCCAGTTCCCAAAAGCCCTTCGCAGATGGCAAATCTCGTTCGTTCTTGCTCCTGCTCGTCCGTCAGTCCTTAGAAATGTCAAGTAATACGTTTCCTTTAAGCGAAGCCCGAGTAACCGCTAAATCGCAACTCGGCTTTTTGCGACGACCCCCCCGGGGGCATCGACGACGGTGATGCACAACGTCCTTCTTGTTATCTGAGAATTTCGGATTAACCGACTTGCCGGGACAAGTTCTCGCACGGGGTCGAACGACCCCGCAGCCAAGCGATCCGAAAATCATACGCTGGATCCGTCGTCGCGGCATCCCGGGATCCGAGACTATCGAATTATGCATAACTACGTGCTCTCGCGCCGTAAACACGTTCATCCGGCTCAAAGACGGTGTGTTCGGAAAATGTAGGTTGCATCGTTTCTAATTCCGTGCCATATTAAAAAGATACATCGAACCCCGATAGAAAAATTGTTTGTCTCGTAATCGTATTTAAAAATCATATTCCTCGCATGGCATAGTTTTGTTATAATTTAATAAATGTTACATGAATAGTGTTACACTGAGAGAAAAATTTACTAAATTTCAATAAATGTTTTCTCCAATAGTTCTAATAAAGTATTTTTTTGAATTCAGTTAATATTTTTCGAATGGAAAAAATATTCATTTAATTGAAAACAAATTTTCTAAACCTAATAAAATATTTATTGAATTCAAAAAAATACTTCATTAGAACTATTGGAGAAAACATTTAGTGAAATTTAGTAAATTTTTCTCTCAGTGTACGTTTGTAGCTATACGGAGAAAACGGTATTGCTGAAATATCTAAAAATTTTGCTAGACAGATCTGAAAATAATCAATTAATAAGTAAATATAGACTGATATGTGAATAACACAACATATAGAAATGTAGGTTACACGGAAAGAATGGTTTTGCTGAAATATTTGAAAATTTGGCTGGATACAGATCTGAAAATAATTTTGTTGGGTCATCAAAATAATTATGTAGGACGCCCAAAATAGTTGCTAGAATATCAAAACTTTTTGCAGCATTATCATGTTTGAGTGCTCTAGTTACTTTTGATAGTCTAACAAAATTATTTTCAGATCTATATCTGACCAAATTTTTAAATATTTTAGCAAAACCGTTTTTTTCGTGTAAGACTCTTTTTGCTTAATAATATTTTTATTACTACTTCTAGTTTTAGCTTTAAAAAACTGCGTTTCAAATCTGAAAAATAATCGACACGTAATTGGCTGAGCTATGAAATGTATATAACGCAATAAAAATATTATTAGACAAAGATTTAACCCGACCGATAATAGCCTACATTTCTATATGTCCTGAAAATAATGTTGTTGGATCATAGTTATGTAGAACGCGCAAACTGGTTGCTAAAATATCAAAATTTTTTACAGAATTATCATTATATCTGAGCATTTTATATCTAAAAATTTTGCTAGACAGATTTGAAAATAATCAATTATATAATAAGTAAATATAGACTGATATGTGAATAACACAACACACAACATATAGAAATGTAGGCTAAAACTCTTTTTACTTAATAATATTTTTTTACTATTTCTAGTTTTAGCTTTAAAAAACTGCGTTTCAAATCTGAAAAGTAATGGACGCGTAATTGGCTGAGCCAAATGTATATAACGCAATAAAAATTTTATTAGACAAAGATTTAACCCGACCGATAATAGCCTACATTTCTATACGTCCTGAAAATAATGTTGTTGGATCATTAAAATAGTTATGTTAGAACGCGCAAACTGGTTGCTAGAATATCAAAATTTTTTACAGAATTGTCATGTCTGAGCATTTTATATAATTATTTAATGGTCTAGCAAAATTATTTTCTGATCTATATCTCGCTAAATGTTTAGACTTTAGCAAAACCGTTCTTTTAGTACAGTTAGACCAAACATCGAAGAGCTCTAATATAGTCGAAAATTACATCGTTGAATTTCTTATACGCGTCCTTATTCGCTTATTCGCTCAATCTACAATCAAGAGAAGCTCGATCCATTTAAAAATTATTATCCTTTCCTATTTTCGTCGGGACGCGCAAACGATCTCGGCTATCAGCTCAAATCGTAATTTGATCCTAACGAGCAGTGAGAATAGTCGAGGCTGCCTTTTCTGTCGTAGACGGGAAACAGAATGCAGATGGCGAAATGGCAACACGTTCGCGCGATGAGAGAGAAAGAAAAACGAGGGATGAGATTTCCGGTGCTGGATTGCGGGCACGGATTTTCGGGCGGGGGGGGGGGGGGGGCGGAGAACGACTGTAGGAAAAGTGCGCCAGCCCGAGCAGCTTTTTCCAGGCGAAATTAGTTTATCGGCTGGACTGGTGCAGGCTCGCGATATTCAGCGTAACAGCGGTCAAAGGAGGAGGGTCGGGAGGGGAGGGGGGAGAAGATGAACGAAACGCGGAGATTGATGGCGCGGCGTGTGAAGGCGAGAGAAAAGTCGAGCGGAGACAGTGCGGCGCGATAAGCGCGGAAAAAATAGGTCAACCACTATTTTGCATTTGCATTCGTGGGGTCGGACATCGATTCGCGGCAACCTGAGGGCACCCTCCCCTCGCTCTCATCGCTCTCGTCGGAGAACGGCCCGATGGACGTGCGCGCGGTTTGTCATTTCGTGCTCGCCGCAACAGCATCGAGGGCCGTCCCTTTGAAAGCGCACACGCCGATATTTCGTTTATTAAGGAAAATACAGGAGACCAGGACGCGCGCGATTTGTCGTAAATACGTTGTTGAAAGTATACTAACAACCTATATTTAAGAAGAAGTAACAAAAGTGAAAATTATACCCCTTACAATGCGTTAAATAACGATTGTACTTTGGCGCATCTTTTTTTTTAAGAGAAAAATATACGGTTATACTTAATCCATCCTGTGAGCGTTTTAAACTTTTCTAAAATCAATCACGGACGATTCCATTCGAGAGGGAAAATTAAAACTCCTTGCAACTGAAGCATTGTTGAAAAATGCCACGTACCAGCGCTCTTTTTTCTACTGCAATACGAATTATCGATTGCGAAACACGAAACGCGAAACACGAAAATCTTGACACCTGTACCAGCCATTCGCAATTAATCGTGTCGACGCTCCAGAATGAAGGAATGCGCTCGCGTTCGCGAATATTGCAGCCAGGCCGGGACATTGCTGAAGCGGGGACATCGCATTCTTTGATCCGTCGAAACGAGTGGCTCGAGCAGCGTGGCTTTTGATTCAAGGATGTGCATGTGATGGAAGTAATCGTTACGCACGAGCAAGCGTGTAACGAGGACGATAAGCCTTCCGTACGTCGCATTGCGGTATACTTCCGGCCAGCGAAAAACTCGATTCAAGATACTGCTTGACGAGATCAACATGGTACTTCTTGAACGTTCACGTGATGTAGCGTGATGTACGCCCTGTCTTGAATACATTATATATTTTTTCCTGAATTTTTTTCTGCGAGAATGATAAAACGCTTATCTATGTATTTATCTTTCAATTTAACTGTCTTATATATTTATTTAAAGAAACCAGGAGGAAGCCAAGTATATATTTATATACCAAGTTATATATTATATACCAAGTATATATTATATACCAAGTATATATTATATACCAAGTTATATATTTATAGCGACTTTGAATACGCAGTTCAAAAAATATCAAAATAATCTTTATAATAAACTTTTACAAATTACAAGAAGGGCGTTTGAGGTAAATGAGGCATTGATGTCAGTATTATTGGCAAAATTCTTTTCTTGATTAAGCTTCTTGACAATTAAGCTTTATCCCCTCCAAACAAGTAAATATATCAAATTTCAAGTGTGTATATATCAAAGTCAGTGTGAAGTTTAGTTTTTGTGTGACAATCCGCGCTAAAGCAAACGCTTCTGGTAGTTTTCGGAAAAATGGGAAAACAAGAAATTCGTACAGTGATTAAGTTTTATTTTTTAAAAAGAAAACGGCTACTCAGATCAAAGCAAAATTGGACAAAGTTCTTGGTAGTTCTTCTCTTTCGTTCAAAACCGTTCATAATTGGGTTGCCGACTTTAAACGTGATCGTACGAGCTGTAAAGATGAATCCCGCAGTGGACATAATAAAAATGGCATAATGACCTTCGAACATCGTTGGACCAAGTGTATCGAGCTAAAAGGAGACTACATTGAAAAATAAGTGTCAATTATTAAACCAAAACGAAGTTTTCAATTTCGTTTACCTTACTTATCAAACATCCCTCGTAAATAAAAGCTTAATATTAAATATTATAAATTTAATTTAAAGGTCTATAATTAAATCGCATAAGTTAAAGATGTATTCTTCAGAAGTAAATTTCGCGTGAATTTTGAAAAATATATTTTCCCAGCATATTTATCTAATCATGAAAAATTGAGATTAAAAGTAATTATGGCGATATTGAGAGAAATTAAAGGATTAATTACAAATCAATAACAGTAAATATTTATGGAGATCAACGACCGCATGTTATAATACTGGCGGCAATCGTTTGCTAGGTAAAAACCGTAATGAAATAATTGTCAGCAGGCTTCTAGCTACGTCAAGGATAGTTTTCATATTCAAGGATACATCTTACTCTTTATATTTCATACTGTGCAACGTGCTTACAACGAAAAATGTGTTCATGCGTAACGGAAGTAATCGGTCACGCACGAATGAGCGTATAACGAGGTCAGCAAACTCTTAGGATATTGAGTTACCGAGCAATTCAGCCCAGCAGGAAATTTCAATTTCTACTTATACCGCGTTATCGAGTGCCTCGCGCATAGCTTTATCTTTGCTGAGCGGTGGAGATTTCGTTATTCGCGGAGAAGCAATAAGCGAATGGTAGCGGAAACACGATACACTATTACCAAGCACCATCTCCTCGAGGATCCATCCGCTTTTAAAGATTATAAAGATTTACTCCCTCGATCCCAATCTGTTTACGAACCGTTAATGCGATTCCGTGATAAAAAAGTTCCGCGCTCATCACAGGTATCTATTTATTATCTTACATAGAGAGCTGCCGTTTCCGACTACTTGTTAAAAATGTACGCGCGCAAAGTGCAAATTTCCTTAAGAGATACGTGAAGTCTAAAGTAAAATCGGGAGCAAGTAATATAGCAAAACGCGCGAATCGCTGAGAACTGCCGCTTAATAAATCCGTGATGAAAGAAGTTTTAACGCTACACCTGAAAACGTTAGTCGCGCGCGTTTTATCAAACAATAACATTCATTTCAGCGGGCGCATAGTTACGCGCACTGAACTCTCATTAAACCTGAAGCGTACAAACGCGCACGACACGTTGCCGGAAAGTGGTTGCAATTTTTCGCGAGCGTGGAATTACTCGGAACGAAATCGCGGATTGTGCGGGAGTCCTGGAAAATCTGGGATGCGGGGAAACGAATTACCCGAGCGGACGGGAACGAGTAACGTTTGAACGGAGAACGTGCTCATGCGTGACGGAAGTGATCGTCACGCACGACCGAGTGTCTAACGAGCAACGATGAGCCTCCGATACAACCTTCACACCATCGCGAACCATCGGGATTACAATTCTGGGTTTGCAGCACAATAAACATCGATCCTCCCGCTCTTCGCGAACGCACGGGGGCAATCTCCCGTTCGAATTACGTCCGATCTTGGGCAAATTACCTCTATTAATTCGGCGATAAGCATCGCCCTTCGCGGTAGAAAAATTGTTCCACAAGGAAAAATTAACAGCCGCGATGCGGCGATGAATTTGTTGAATACAATGACAAAGGGAACTGAGGAATACGCTTCGTTAAACGAGAGATCATTTGTGCGTTAGAAACGCTCGCGGCAACTATAACGTAATTGCTGTTCGCCTTCCCAATTTAACGAGCTCTTGCTTTCGTGCGAATATCAATGTAATTGTTAAACGTGCCTCTGCGAATACTTACGCAGGACTTAAGTAAGAATACAATATTGTCTGAAGAATGTCACGCGGTTAATTAATGATTTTTATCGTTCTGAGTTACCTTTTCTTAACTGAATTACCCTGAAAATATCAAGCGAGGATCAATAATTTTTGTAATTGACCGACATTTGGCTATTCTCATTTATATTTAACAATTTTTGTATTATAAACGGCGAATCTAAAAGCTTCTCGTGACTTATACTTTTAATTATTAAATGTGATTAAGTCGTAACATCTTCACTTCTAAAATCAAGCTCCACTTCAGAATCTTTATTTGATAATCGAGACGCAAAAGAAAGCAAATACAGGAGTCAAAAATAATCGCGCATTCGCGCGGAAGAATTTCCCGGCTCATCGAACCATTGAAATCAGTTCATCGAAGAAGTAAAGCTAGGCACAAGTTACGCATTCAAACGAAATGTGTCGCAACGAAACCGTCGTGCGTAAACGATAAGACTTGCGTCGCGATGTATATGCCTAACGTGAAGCGATACCTTGTAATCGAATGCAATAAAATATTGCAACGTTCGCACCCTCGATTCGAATTAAATTTCGAAAGGATACAGGATTAAATCTGTATCCGCGATAGCATCAAATGAATCCTTTCTACAAAATACCAAGATACGCTTTTGCCATGATTAGTCTGAGAGTCTGTTGAAGTCGTTACAACTGATTCCGGAAACATTTCGGAATATCACACCTTTCGAATAACTAAATTCCATTATATTCCCAAAAAGAATCGGATCAGAATTTACTCTATGCGCACCATCGAATCAATCACATCCGAACTGAAATCGTATATTACCGGTTGGATCATAGCTTGTGCGCATCGAGCGCATTCGTCATATTTATATGAAAAATGCGTCATCCTAACAACCGAGCGTATTTTTTTTAAAGTTTATGTTTTCGGAACAGAGAGTGTTGTTGACTGCTGTCCACCCTGCACTACCTGTCGTAACACGCGCGAATTCTCGCGTCCGCATAAACATCGACGCGGTTCTCGAATTGCGGAATTCCCACAGTGCTCAATACCGCTCGAATTCATAGAATTCAATTAACGGGAAGGGGGAAGTTCAGTCTCGCTAACTATTCTCCCCCGCCGAAAGCGGCTCTCTCGCATTAAAAAGCGTATGAATATTAGATGCGCGACGAAAGGGAGGAAGGAAGAACCCGTTTTTTCCATCCCGGAAAAAGGCACCTTTCCTCCAAAGGATGAAATACACTTTACCTGTCGCTGCGAATTAAAAGGTACGGCGGGCGTTTTTATTTTCAAGAAAATAGGGACAACTACCGTGCGCTAAATCCTCTTATCTTCACGTGATGACGGAATATGAAAATCCTCTGTCACCGACCTTTTAGAGCGTGCTGAGGTGGTACGTAGCTTCTGTACGCGTTGCACAAGTGAGATAATCATCTCATATTTATTTATGAAAAACTCAGCAAAGCCGACGACACGTGGGACGATACCAGCGCCGAATATCACGCTTGACCCGCTTCCGGTTTTCTTCTGCTACGCGTTGTTCGTCGCATCGATCAGTCACATAATCACGTTCGACGTGTTTTCTTGCCGGTGATGTCTTTCACGTCTTTGAGAACCTCTGCTTTTCACGGCGACACGAAAGAAAAGACGATAACATCCTGCTTATACATTCTCTCGGAGAGAAGTCCTTTTTGGCTTTCGTTAACTAGGAGAAAATCGCGAACTAATATAATAATTGCGCTTGGAGACCGATGGAGTTCCGACAGGATATCGAAACGACATCCATGGATGTCAGTGGCAAATGAAGCAAGGCGCTTGCCCATTATCTCAACTTCAGACACGCGAAGTAAAGCTCCACTAGTCACCCTTCAAGTTGCAACGAGGTGTTGTTACGCTAACTTACCTGACCTGACAGAACCGATTGGTTCCTAGAGACAGGCAATTCTAAGATTTCTATCCTTAGTTCGCTATGTATATTCTTGAGTAAAGTTTCCACTGCCTTATTCAATGCGATTACAACGTCTAAAATTGAGCAAATCTTCTCTTGACTTAGGTCTTAGACTAAGATCAAGCTCTAACAGTTTTATGCGCGGTTAGAATTTGCCATTATCGTACGCTGCAACGCTGATGACGTAGGAAGATAAAAATAGCATTTCCCTCAGGAAACAAAGAGTTAAATTCGAACGCCTACATAATTTGCGAGATTTCCTTCGATTTTCCCATCTTTCATCTGAAGGGCATCGAGGGACCATTCCTCCCCTCCCACCCTCCTGACAATGAACGAAGTTGCTTCGCACGTCACGCATCCCCTATTTATTTATCCGCGAAGTAGCACGAGGGTGGGAGCGAGTAGTGGCGGCGTGGCGGGGACAGACAGCAACCCCCACTCAGCGTTGGCGTCGGCGTCGGCGACGCGACTGGGGGTTGGCACCCCGGCTTCATCGTTCTCGACGTCGTTCGGATCGCGCTCCGGTTAGTTTGCTCGCTGTCCGTGCGACGGCAGCACAGACTCTTCAACCCCTTGCCGGTGTCCTGCTCCTTGCGCCGCACGCAACCCCGAACCCCTGGCCCGCCGCCCCGCACGTTCGCCACCCTCGAAGCAACTCGAGGATCCACGAATCGGTTGGAACACAACCGCGGCGGCGGGCGCGCTCAAATGCCGGCCGTCCTCGTTTATGAGACGCGTCTCGACGCAGCCGACTGATGGCTGCCACGGCCGGTCGGAAGTACGAGCGTCGCGGAAAAACCGGGGGAAGTTCGCGCGGCTACGGCGACGCGGCAGAAGACGCAGGAAAAAAGCGCGAGGCCCGCGAGCGGGAGGCGAGCCAGGAGCCGTGCGACGGATCCACGAGGATCCACGAGGATCCACGAGGAGGAAAGCGTGTCGAGATGTCGCGACAACATCCTGCGTGAGGATCTTCGGGGACGGTCTTCTGGTACTGTTGCGCGATCGCCCTCCGACAGAAAGAGTGCGCGTGCGAACCGTTCTCCACGATGTGTTCTTATTTACGCTCCGCATGGTGCTTCGCGAGTGAGTTGTAGATGTTGAGAAATGTCGGGAAGATACACGCGGAGTGCTCGAGTTTGGTGTAAGTAATCAGATCGACGTGATAGAAGAGAGAGACATCCTGCATTACATATCACAAGAAAGATATTAGAAATGCGAGCTTTGCGAGGACGAAGACAAGCAACTCTCCCGCCTTTGCGTTTCTCTCTCTCTCTCTCTCTCTCTCTCTCTCTCTCTCTCTCTCTCTCTCTTTCTCTCACTCCCCCTCTTTCTTCACGTTCCACTTTTTCTATTATTAAAATATTGATCAAATGGAGTTGCAAAATTTGTAAACGAAATCGATACTTTTTCAGTTAATGATATTATTTCTATGATAAAATCTGAAATAGAGAGGACAGAATCGCGTAAGAACAATAAATGAATCTATAAATTTTAATTAATAGAAAGAATTAATTAAACGTCGACAATGCATACCGATTCGTTATTGCGGGACGACAGACTTTTCCTCTCCCGTTACTCTTTCATCAGCGGTTAGCTTCTATCGCAGCCATCCGGATTAAAACTTCATCGAGATAAGACAAATTGCTTGATAAATTGGTTCGTTAACGTGGTCGGGAAAAATCTTGAATGTTAGGAGCAAAAGGACGAGCCCGCGGCGTTTGCGAATAATTTTCGCAGCGAGATCGCGGCACGTCGATCAGATAAACGTAGAAAATGTTAACCTTCGTTATCGTTAATTCGCAGGGGCGAAACGATATACGAAATCGGAGGTTACAATCCCGAATTTCTCGTCTAATACGCGCTATAAATTTCTGCTCTTCACATATACGGCCGCTCGACATAAAAGCCCGTCTATCGATACTAAAAGTTTCAGGCAAATTAATTGCTTCATTATAACGAGACGGTGTAATTTTCCGTGCCGTGCGATACGGGAGAAAGGTCGCGAGTTCCAGGCAGTGAGCTTTTGCAAAAGAGTTTCTCTTTGGTGAGCGAGTGCCGATTTAACGCGAATTAACGTAATGACCGGCGATATTACGCAGATAGTTGTACGCGAACGAGTTTGTCGTAAGTAACGACGTAACGACGCTTTCAAAGAGTCGCATAAGGGTCGTGTCGTTTGAGGGCGAAATCTAGGAGGGGCATCCTTAATAGCGGGGAGTTCTTAGTGCACACGGCTAAACTTTTCCCTCTCTCTCGTTTCTGTGTCTTTCCTTTCTCCGTCTATCTCTCTTTATCTACCTATATATCTCCCACTCTCTCACGAATATCAGCACGTGAGAGCTGAAACTCGCGTCTACCGAGATAAAAACTTTATTGAGATAAAATAAACGACTTCATCGCCGATCGAAATCATAAAACGCGGTCGAAGCAAAGGTTGACGAGGCCGCTTGAGGACTACCTTTGGTCATGGTGAGCGTCAATGAAAGAGATTTATCTCGGACAAATCACTATGACAGCAAAACGCATACTTATTACACCGGTAAAGTTAGGCATACGATTATCGAGCGATTTCTTTTTTCTTATGAACACGTCGCGAAATGACCAGAATACGCATTCTCGATGGCTATTACGTGATGAAATAGCGGCGGCACAGCGGCTGACGATCGGACACAATTGCACTGGTCGCCGCCACGATTGCGGCGTCGGCGCAAAATTAATGGGGCTAATTCGGCACAATAGCAAACGACGCTAAAATGACAAATATTAGTATATGTCACTGTTGCATTCGAGCTATTCCGTGAAAATACGGTAAGATGTGTAACAGCCAAAACTACACCGAGCATCTTTAATGAGTGACAAGTCTAATTGAATTACCAGCCATGGAAAATAAAAGACAGCTATACACAGAAAAAAAATGCTATTGGTTCAATTAAAGTCTACGTCACGGGCTGCCACAAACATAAATAGTTCATTCAATTGTATTATGATTGGACCAAATATCTAGATTATTCTTTTAATAATGTAAATATTTGATGCAATCATAATACAATTGAATGAACTATTTATGTTTGTGGCAGCTCGTGACGTAGACTTTAATTGAAGCAATAGCATTTTTTTTCAGTGTATTTTTCTAGCAATTGCATTTGTTATATGAGAATTTACTGTGCTTCTAAATCTGGATTTTTTGTGTTTGTATAAAAGATATCTCAAAAACATATTCGGCGCAAGCTGAATTTTAAACTTTCATAGTCCTTTATTATTTCTATTATTTTACAATTGTTACGTCAACAAAGTATAACTTTTTATATGACCGAGTAGAGGGATGATAACTCATCAGCTGACAGCTTGAAATTTATAAGTTTATACATCGCAATTCGAACGTGAAATCTTTATTGATTAGAAAAGAAATCAGTTTATCTTTGTATTTCTTTTTTGTTAAAATACTGCATTATTCTATGCCACTCTGTTTAATTTAATATCGAAAATAATTTATAATATCTTTGTTTTAATTGAATAATTTAATTGAAAGTTTGATTAATAATTTAATTAATATGCAATAATTTGCATATTAATTAAATTATCAGAATCGATGGTGATTACATCAAATGCAACTGCACTCCTCTATTGTAACTATTGTTAGTGACGACTGATCGTGGTAAATAGCGCAGTGATATACATATACTAGTAAACGGACGTTAAGACCACTCAAGTACTAGACTTTGGAATAATCCGAGAGAGTTTCACGGGATCTAGGATCGAATTGATAGGCTTACAATAACGATTGATAGCTATACAAATTGGCCATTGAAATGATGAGCGGTGTGAAACGCTAATTTGACATTGGAGTTGCGATCTCTGATGGAGTTAGACTCGTGACTATATGTAAAGTTACGCGGTATGTAATATCATGAATTTTAGAGCAAAAAATGTCGCCATGATATATGAGATAACTTGTTCAATTGCAAGATGTGGCTTTACTGCTTCCTTGTCACGTAAAGACAATAATCTAAGAAGAAAATATTTTAATAAAATGCACGAAACGAATTAATTATAAAATTTAAAGTTAGAAAAGTCCACATATTTTAAATAAATATAATATGAATTATTCTTACGCTGAACTTTCAAACGCGTTATGCACTCTTTCATCAAAAAGAGTGTTGGAACTGGAGCATTTTTCTGTCTGTTTGCGGTTAACCAGGAAAAAACGCCGCAGACAAAATTGTATAGTTTAAAGAGAAGCAAACGCGAGTGAGAGAAAAATAATTTCTTCGCCAATTTTTCTCTGCGCTTCTTTCGGTTTTTTAATGATTTCAGTATTCAACTGTTTAATTGTAATGCGTAATTGTAATTGGTATAAATTTATTCTACTTGAATCAAATGGAATTATAGGTATATTAAATTGTATTCACAGTTTATCGCGAAATAAATAGGTAGACCTAAAACCCGAAGATCTCGAAGGAAAATGTTATTCCGTCGGTACATCCTCCTTTCTACCGAAAACGTTTCTTCGCGACAAATTCTTATCGACTCTGACAACGTAGGTAGGTGAAATATACTGCGTTCGGTTAAACGATTCTTGCCGTATAATACTATGGTATATATTACGAAATTATGTACATAATAATTAGAAACGTGGTAGATATGCAATCTGCAGCGTCGCGCTGTCTCTCCCGGCCATTTCTCACATGTTTAAATTCCTTATACGTGACGTATCGCGTGTAATAATAAAAGCGATCGAGGCACGCTCAAAATGCGCGTTCCCCGAATAATTCGCAATAAGATGCATTCCACGTGCGTTGTGCATAACTATGGATGACCAGTTTCGAGGTAAACCTCATGTTGCAGCGGAACCCGGTTCACTTGGAAATTTGATTAAGCAGACGCAGAGTGAATGTTAATAGGGATATAACAGGCGTATCCCTGCATCGCATTGTGTTCAAGGATAGCCATTCGAGGGGGGTGAACTGAACTCCCAACGGAATCAGGCCTTGGTAGGAATTTTAATTGTTGCCATAAAACCGAATTACGTCGGTAACATGCGGTGCAACGAGCCGCCTGGCGCGAATAGAAGCCGGTTCGGTTATTAGAGTTTAGAATATCATGTGCAAATAACAGGTACAATGGGAAAATGATGTCGATCGTGCGTTGCGGGAAAAATTTTGTCTGACAACGACAACGTATTTTTCACATTTGCCACGTTTTACATCCGCGAAAAGTTTCCTGCAATCGAATATGTGTCTTGTAATTATGTATCAGTATTAGTTACCCTTATAGTTTCACGACATAATTAATGTGCCAAAAATTAGATTAATAATATAATTTCATTATGACGCTTAATAAACGATATTGCAAGTTGAATGCAACTCATTTCTATCTTCTTAATTGGCGAATCAAGCGAATCTTCACGGGTTTTAAAATATAGAAAAATATCACGGTATCTTGTGACATCTCGAAAATAAAGAATGTTAATGCATATCTCAAAAGGTGCAAATGATAAATAACATCAGAGATGCGGATGATTTTACATCGCACGCGGCGCACTTAATTCCACTCGAAATCAAGCTCCGCTAAAGATTCGATTAGCGCGTTGACACAACTCACTGCTCACTCGACTCGGGCGGACGGCGTGTGAAGGGTTTAAAGCGAAGTGGACCAAGTATTCGGGCGGTGAAGTTGACTAAAATGCAGTTAACGCGGGTGTGCCACGAAACTTGATAGAGTAAATACAACGATAGTGAGCCAGAAACGCGGCGCGCGGAAATTCACTACATCAATGTTATGTTTTCCACTTTAATTGCTCCATTGTGCAGATATTTTCTGCGCATTCGCGCATTCGACTCGTTACATTTCCGGGCGGAAGAACTTTTGGAAGTTTATCTTTTTAAGTCGCTTAAGGGTGTTTCGTACCGAGAGAACAAACCAAGAGCGTACGAGAAGAACGTACATTCTCGGTGAATTACCGTCAGACATTCAAAGTACTCCGATATTTCGAATATTCGGGAAATTGCGATAAAGATATATTCATAGGTGAGTGGATTTGGAATTCTCTCTCTCTCTCTTGAAATTCACTTAGTTGTAACTTCCGCTCTCAGGCAGAAAGACACGGAGAGAAATTTAAGTAGTCCTTTCATGCTCTGGAACAGACACAATACGGCGACGAAATAGATACCCTGTTCCGTTTTGCACATACGCAGGGATACATGAATCGACATGCCATTATGACGTCACGGCATACATAAGCAATGTTTTGCTGAATCGTATCTAATTTACACGTCGCTTGCCGTTTGTACAACGATATTCAGGCTGACGGCGCGGCAGCCGTCTCGAGTATAGCGATAACAGAGAAGTTTTGCGATTCGCCCGGGAAAGTTTCAATAGGAATATTCAATGGACAAGAACAGCTACTATGCCTCCATTTAACTCGCCGGCGTGCGTGCCCGTTTCTCACGGTTGCAATTTCGCGCTGCATTAGCGACAAACAACGATTGCGAGCGGTCCGTATCAGTTATTCAATCATCATTAATGACTAAATACCGCTGCGTGCATCAAAACAAGTTCTGAATCACTTGGGTTTCCATTGGGTTAATGATGTACCGACTGATTAAGTAAGTATTGGGTAACACATGAACGGGTTCTCCATAATTCAGACGCAATTTACTTACGGCGAGCAAAAATTAACGTCGAATCCCTGAAATATGCCCATGTCGAGCTGAACCCAGCTACTTTATCCAATGAGGAAAAATGAGCTTTCGCTCGTTTCTCGATACTGTATAACGCATCAACTCCGATTTAACTTGCTCTTCAAAAAATAGCTCTGGGTGAGAAATGATACTGAACGTTTCAGGCTTAGCCAAGAAATTTTCGTTTTGAATTTAGAGATGCCGTTATCCCTTGATCTGCACACAACGTAATGCGAGAAATGCTTCTACATATCTTGATAAACTAGTTCGAATTATACTGAAATATTTTGTCATCGCTCTCGAGCTTTGCGGTTGAATCGACGATGGAGTCACATCGCGCTCCTTTTCGTTTCACGGCTCATCTTTTTACGCTTGTGTGTGTGTATGTGTATGTGTATGTGTGTGTATGTGCGTTGGAGATGTCGCAAAAAATAGTGCAGCAACAAAACGGGTCGAGCGAAAAGGATACGAACGGAGTGGCGCGTGTGCGAAGCTTAAAGCCGTCACGGGGAAATGCCAAACACGTCACAGTGCTGAAAGAATCAGCGAGATCGGAGGTACGAAGGGTACATAAAGCCTGTCCGTACGCTGCATAGCGCGCACTCACGTACTATCGAATCTTTTATTTCGTTATTCCTTAGTCCTTCGTCTCTCTTCCGCCAGCCTGCTCCTGTTTTCTGGATTACCTTCGTGCATACCTAACCGATGTCCCTTTCCTCGAGCCTCGGGATCGAGTTGCTTTTCACGTGTCGAATGGTCACCTACCGATATCCGATATTCGATTACCGGCCACCGCGTTTCACTTCGCATTAACTATAAATTATCGCCCTCCACTTTCCTCTTTGTTGGCAAATATCCCCGATTTAATTATCTCGGGGGTAATTTTCGTTTCATTCGAGCAACCACGCGGTAACAGCGAGCGTTACGTGAACGCGTCACCTGTCCATCCATTGAATGCGATCCAGCTACGAAAACTTATCGAACGTGTACGCGATGCCGCAAAATTTATTGTGGAGAATAATTACATCCAAGTCACGTTATTAAAATATAAAAATCATAGTAGCAAAACGCATCTCCTAATTTTTCTTAAATTGATTCTCTTACTTTTTATGCCCGTTATATTAGCCGTACCGATCACGATATATATTAGACAGAGAGACCGCTACCCTTATTTATTAAAACCAATTTCCTAAATCCGATAAAGAAATGCGGAAAGAAAAATAGCGTTGGCATCTGAGGCTCATACAATTTCGCGCGTAACATTTTTCATGTCACGGGTTAAAGGAGTAAAGCTTCTTCTTTTTAATTTAATAAAAACCCATTAACCTAATCCAAATTTTTCTAGCAATTGTGTAGTTTAGGGATTACATTTATCTTGATCATTCCTGTTACATGCACAGCCGCTATTATATGTTCCAACGTGCCAGCAGAAATAACAAAAGTCGTCTTTTGCATCAGTCCGCGAAACATTAATCTTATCTCCGGCGGCATTGTCACGCGTCGCTCTCTTGATGTCTTCCGACTCTCGCATCTAATGTACAACGGGTGCCGAATTTACGTGCGACGTCGAGATGTGGTCTGCGGAAATTCTTTTACAGAAACGATTCCTCTTTAATGTCAATCCCTAAATATTTTTCATCGCGCTCCGCTCTGTTTCATGACACCTTTCAATCATCGATCACCTTCCACTCTTCGGACTACAATGGGTTTTATGTAGTTTCATCGGATAGCTTTATCGATTCGCGCGGTATGCCGTGTACCAGAAACGGCAACGATTTTTTACCATCATATGTGCGATCGCGTCGGCTGTCGGTACGGTTACTCTTTCGTTTCTCTGATTGACGTTTTTCTTCTATTACACCTCGTGATCGTGCGAGTGCGATCGGTTGCGCACAAAAAACGCAATTTTCGTCGATGACGCTTTTCATTTATTTTTTCAAACGCGTACGTGCGCAAATTGTTCGCGGAGCAATATTGACCTACTTGCAGAAAAAGAATAAAAGTCCGCTGCAGAAACGGCTATACTTGACATCCCTTTAACTAAAAATGTCAATTAATTACGTCAATAAACGTTTAAATCAAACGTCATTGTCTCTAAGTGAAAAATATAGTAACTAAAATTTAAAAAATATTTAAAATTCTGCTAAAAATATTTACAGTATCATATCTCCATATCTCCATTAGGGAGTAAAAATACCCAAATTATCAAACTGCGAATTTTCTCCCGAAAAAAATAAAAAGTCCAATGCAGAAACAAATATAGGTACTTGACGATCGTTTAACTTAAAAATGTCAATTAACTACGTCATTGTTTAAATCAAACGTTATTTCTAGGTGAAAATAGTAGCTGTGTAAAATTAGAAAAATATTAAAATGTTTATAACTGTTAAAAGTATTTATAGTATCATATCTCTATGTTTCCATTGGGAAGTAAAAATTCCAAATTGTCAAACTATAGTTTCTTCCCGAGAAAAATGGAAAGTCAATATCAGGTAATGAAGTTTATATGCGAAACAGTTCTTTCCCCTTCTCCTCCTCCCACCGTATTTCATTTCTTTCGCCATTTTCTCTTTCGAACCGCGATGTACTTTGCACCGTATGATTGAAAAAAATGTTCCTGTTTCGCTGAGCAGAATCGTGAAACACCAACGCGGATATTGAAACCATTAATTGATCCTAGAGACAAAACGCTGCTGGCGCGGGACAAAAATATTGCCCGCTCCAGTGCACCCGCGCCCGGCAAATACATTTTTTTTCCTGTCTAGTTAAATAATCGTGATCGACCGAATTTCATTGCGAAACGAATGTCGAAACCTCTCGTTATATTTCGTATCTAAGGGATTCACGTGACATTACATGTAGTACGTGTAATGCATATAATACACGACATTACTGCAAGATGTCGCAGGTGCAGATCTAAATAAAAAAATTTACTGACTAGACTTTGCAACTTAATAAAAAACTGTATATAGACACTAAGCTGCTCAATATAATCCGCCTCAAACTTAAAAATAGTAAAAAAAAACCCCTAAAAAACAAAGTTTTGATTTATTTGCATCTATAAAACTTAATTTACGAGAACCTTTTTCTTTTTAACGTAAAATATCTTCGTAACTAAACTTTCCTGACGAATTTCCGTTGGTATTATTATTATTAAAACGCTATAAAAGTTATAAAAAGATTTTATGTGTAAATTCTACATATAAGAAGGATACTTAGAATTGCCATCTGTTGCGGTGCTTCGAAAAACGCGCATAAATCCTGACTCGGCGCTGTGCGTACTAACAATTTTGAACGTCACGATATCACGGTATTCAATTTTGATGCCGACTTGCGTTGACATCGATATAGTAGTAACATATGTCACAACACGAGGGCACATACGAAAATTTGCCTTTGCTTTCAATGCGCTTTGTCTACGCGCTCGACCGCTCGACACGTTACATGGCTCGCAGCTTTCGTTCAACCGCGCCCTGCCGTCAGTTTAAAGGCGTCACAAAAGGCGAACTCGTCGAAAATAGCTTTCAATTTGCGCAAAGAGAATTAATCCATTTTCACGGGGGGGCTCGCTTTTCCGTCGTGGATTTTGGATTCGTCGGGGTTGCCTCAGATAGTCACGGGCCCACCGCGATCTCTGTCACATCCACACAAACATCCGCGTCAAAAATAAAATAATAAAATCCCGACTTCGCTTTGAAACTCGCTCCTACGTTCGGGATCGACGTCGGCAGTCGCGGTATTTGTATTCGGTTCGCAAATACCGCCGAGCGGGATCCCACAGATGTGCGGCCCTTCGCGACTAACTTTCATCCTTTGTCCCGGCGAATGCACTTCGCGACTTCGGTTTATCTTGCCGTTCCTTCTTTTTAGCGGCGCTCCTTTACGGCCAATATTGCAAACGAAGTCTGCTCAGTCGCCTTATTTATTTTGCCCCATCAAACCCCCGATGGTGGCGAGGGCCGCGAGATTTTTCATTCGCTCCCTCTCTGCATTCTCGAATGATGCCCGTTTACCAAACGGGCAAAGCGAGCCGCCGTTTGTACGTCGCGAATTTAATCTCGATAGAAAGCGCGCTTAATCGACATGCCTCAAAAATTCGTACTTGCGTAAGCGGTTACGAATCGTTGACAGAAATTCGATGATCGAAAGCAGCTGGGAACCGTCATGTGGAAATAGCGAGGCGCGAGCGGAAAATCCGGAAATTCCCGCGTGTGTAAGAAAATTATTCGATTCTACCGCGGAATATCAGCCAAGTCTCTGCAAAGAGAGGAAGGGAAAATAAAAAAAAAAAAAGAGAGAGAGAAGAGCGGAAAAGGAAAAAAAGTACGATGCACTCTATGCGCTGCAGCGCGATACGTTAACGAGTAGTCTTCAGTAGACATTGCTCTCAATTGACAGCTGTCGACCCAGAAAATTCAACGCCCGCGGGCACGGGGCATACGGGATACACCCTTCCTACATCCGCCTTCCATCCCTTCCCGCTCCCGACCTACCCCTCCCTTTTTTTACGTCCCACGTTGCGCGCTCCATCGTTTCCTCTGCATTTTCCGCGTATACGTGTTTGTCTCGTTGCGCGGTATGATAAAGTTTTTGACGTACGCGCGGCGAGAGATTGCCGAAAACGCTCCGGGATGGATTTTCAATTACACGTCGACGACGCAGCGTCGTAAAATCGAGTTATCGTATGGCGCTCTGACGAACGTTTCCGTCGCGTTTGGCGCCGCGCGGGAGATGCGCGATTTCGGCATTTGCCGTCGCGTTCGCGATTTACGGAGTCAAAGTGGCCATTATGAGAAACGTCGTTGTCACGCGAAAGCGTATCAGCCGTAAGAGTGACTTGTCGATTCACTTCTCGAGCTATTTTCCGGATCATCAACATGGGAGGGACATGAAATACCACGGCTTCGTGAAAATTTTATGACTAAAATTTTCATACGCATTTCATATACGACTGCTATTAAAGGTATTTTAATTACACGTAGGAAATTTAATTTTTATATGATTCGCAATGACAAGCGACCACGATCGTCAGGAATCTCTTTCAGATTTGGACAGATAAATGGACATTATTGAATTAATTTTCTAAAATATGTAATACCATTTCTCAAAAATTATTTATGATTAGCGTAATAAAGAATAATATTAAAGGCGTATTATGAGAGATGTCGTTAAAATAATATTAATAATAAAGTTAGGGTAGGTTATTAGATAATGTTTAAAATTACGCCTTTTTAATTTTTAAAAAGTTCTGAAATAGAAATAAACAATGTGCATATGTGAACAATGCCATTCTAAGATATCATTGGGTAATTTTATAAAATGAATTCAATCACGCGAAATAGTTAAACACGGTGAATAGTTAAACGTATTAAATATATCTGTTTCATATAAAATAACAGTTTTAATTTGTACAAAGCGATAAAATAATCCGAAAATAGTTCTATTGTGTTTCAAATTAAAAGATGTGACGTGATAGAAAACATGTCCATTTGATTTTTTAAAGAAGTACATTCTGAATTAAGAGACGATGCTTTTAAAAATATTCTACAATCGATTAGAGAACTAAGAGCGTTGTATACAAACGAATAATACATATGAATATTGCACTGTACTTGTCTTTCATGGAAAGTATTTGGTTAATATATACAAAGTTCGAAAACTTTAATATTAAAATAATGTTAATGTTAAAATTTTTGTGACCCATTTCGAGTCCATATCCGCATATCCGCGTATTGCATGGACATCTCTCGTAGCATGTACAATATTATCTCTTAAGTTGAGAATTCAACCTGAGATTACATTACGAGCGCTAATGCGTTGCTTGAAGCGTACCATTAGTGTATTGTACTGCTCATCATTTCTATGGTATCTCACATTATTCTTAAAAATGCATTTTACAAATTACGTTGTAGAAGAAGAAAACGAACGATTATTACTTATCCTAAGCGCAAAATTGTTTCCTCAGACGCGTCGTAATTATACTCGATTGCACGTTACGTAGATTTAAGATTGTCAATTCCACATGATTTATTAGGATCTTATAAAATTTCCAGGATTATTAATACAATTAAGATACGCTGAACAGATTAAAAACGGAATGTTGAAAATGTGACGGATCAGTAAGACAAATGCAGTTTCCTCTGGATAAACGCGAGTAGATCGAGCGCAATGCAATTCGCGATGAAATCAGCGGTTTGCGATGTACATCGCATAACACATGTGTCGCACAATGCAACGCTAAAGGCTGCAGAACCGCACGACTGCTGCGCTCTAGCCATTTCAAAGTTGCAGGTCGCTGAATCGCATACATGTCGAAAAGTACTTTACGTCGGAAACAGCAGGCTGTAACCGATGGCTTTCTCAAGTTGTAACCGACGGCGAGGTTTCGTTTCGGCAAAAATGAAACGTGACGCCGCTGAAGACCCAATCGATCAATACGCAAATATATTCTAATGTTCTACACACGTTAGATCCACTTTTTCTCATGTTATACATTTACGTTGTTACGAATATATCGGCGATCATTTTGATTTGGAATCTTCGTTGTAACAGTTAGGACGCGTAAACGCTTACAAAAATAGTATAAAGTAAAGAAATCTTACTAATCTAATCAAACCGTGCAATTAAGTCTTGAAATCAAAGCTTACAATCAAACAGATAATTTTTATGCCGCAAGAATTTCTACGGCTTTGTTTCCTATGTATTTTGTATTGGACTAAAGTTTATGAGGATTTATAGTGCGTAACATTAAATATTCAAATTGATTAAATTCTTTTAAATTAATCATATATTATATTGGCAAATATTTTTGTTAACACGCTACGTAAAGCAGTGAATAACTGATTAAAGAATATTATTGGATAATTTCGCTTCTTTGCAAAATGAAAATATAATTACATTACATTGTGCAAACTGCAGAAATAAATTTAGCGGTTATTTACGTTAATCGGCCGTTCACTGGTACGCATCGATTCTACTCTTTCGGCAATTTGATATTCATATGAATTTCGTGCACATCGCGTGTGGTATATATCTATCTAATCTCTCAATACAAATAATTTAATTATTCAATAAAGGATTGCATGTTAATACCAAAATATTTATTTTTGCGAAAAAGCAAACGAAGCTTGTTGAAAAAGTCTAGCACATTTTTTTCTATCGTAATCGACTCGAATTGACCGGTGGTTTCGGAAAAAAAACGTACTGGACTCAAAAATTCTTTCCCAATCTCACGTGATGTTTTTTCGATGACACCAGCACGACGCGGCTCGTTCGAACTGTTCAATTTCCGCGGCGGCACGTCACGGCATGGCTTTCCTCAAGGGAAAAAAAGGCGAAGACCGCAGTGAGGAAATACCCCGGCAAGAAGACAAGGATGACGGAGCGCGAATTTCGATTCTCCTGAGAGCGATAGAGAAAATCTCGAGTCTCGGACGCCGAAAACTGTAACTTTAACATTGGATGATAATTCCAATAACGAATTTCTATACTGAAGATAATTAACACGCGTTATTGCCATTTCTGACAGAAATTCTAATCAAATTATCATAGTTATAGTTTTAAAGTCTATTTTATTAGATTATCATTCAGCAGATTGAATCTCGTTGAGAGATTGAATCCAATTTCCAAAGTTCAAGATTATATGTTTGATAGAAATCAAATGTCTATGTCATAAATACGGATTAAGTGGATCTATATTTAGAACACTGTCTTCTCCAGTTTAATGTGAAATAAAATTTTAATTTTTTTTTCAAATATTGTACGTACAAGATTTAATAATTGCGATGTAATTATCTTTTAGAAGGGTTATCAATGTGCTAGTAAATCAAGATGATTAATTCGTATTGATCATTTCGAGAGAAATAGAAAATTGATTGAAAACAAGAAAATTTTTATAAATAAACTCTTAAAACATTCATTTACGAAATAAATACATACAAAAGTGTGCAACAAATATGATCTCATGATTTAATCGTCTTCGAGCATGTTAAAATATCATTGAATTAAATTTACGCTGCGTGTAATTAAGCAGTAGACTTTTTATACTCCATTATCATTGAGAATATTACTTGCTAATTAGTTAAAGATACTATTGAAATGTTACTATGTAAATGCCAGTAATTACCTACATTTAGGTCAACCAATCCCCATTTACTTGAGATTATTAATTTGATTATTCGTAATGATAATAACTAGGAATGTTTGCGAGCGCAGTTGGCAGATAATCCCATCGATTTTTAATGAATTACGGAACCACGTTTGTGATTCGTTTGCAAACCAAGCTTTTGATCTTTCTGTCGGTAATCTGCAACGTCTTCGTGTTCTTTTAATTAATTTTTTATCGAAGTTCCTCGTGCTCGCCTTTGATAGGGAAGCATATTGAAACGTCGTAATTACTTAAGTTTCAAGTTGGACCCGGATTGCTATTTAATTTCACCACCTAACTAACTAGTCTTGTACTCTCAAAGTAACAGATGGCACGACTGCTCAATATTACTTCTTTGACTTGTTAGTTTACCGAAAAAGTTTATAATGTGTTTGCATTTAAATATTGCAAATTGTGCGTTTGTACAGGAAAATCACTCATCAGAATTCGCGTGCGCAATTATAATATCAAATATTATAATATTATAATATTATATAATTATAATATTATAATATCATAATATTATAATGTTAGATATTATTAGATATTATTAGACATCTTATATGTAATATTAGATCCTTCCAACACTGAAACTGATACTAAATTGATCATTGTATGGGATCATGTATAAGAATAAATTGTAATATGAAATATTTTACAGTTTGATCGCGTAAAATACGTTTCGGTTTCTATTACGGTTACATCAGAAATGGAAGTAGCAGCGGTATTAATTTAATTACCGGTATCTGACAGAATGTACTCGAAATAAATCTTCGGAATTAATTGAGAAAGAATAGACCGGTGGGTTAGCCGGAAATTTTGCCCAGTGTGACGTAAAATCGGCAGAAATGTGGCTGGTGGTATGTTCAAAAAAGTTCCTCTCACTTGTAGACTCGTTCAGAAACTGCGAACTTGCTGA
>NJRL01000028.1:164204-177994 GCA_003063815.1 Aphaenogaster rudis | reverse complement strand
TTTTGTTAAAATGGAAAATTTGTAGGTCGCCGTTCTGTCGGAGACACAAGAGTGGCTCTGGCACACATTCTTCGTGCTTGCGACTGAATTATTATTAATAACATTATTAATGAATAATTATTATTCGCATTAACAGATTAGGATTCATATTATTAACCTAATAACCTATTTAATAAAGTTATATCTCTTATCACAAAATTCGAGAATCTCGACGAGACTCTCGGTATCGTTGAGACTCTCGGCATAAAATGTCTCGTCTCGGTCTCGAATTCAAATCTTAAGTCTCGTCTCGGTCTCGTCTCGGTCTTGATGCCGAGACCGAGACCAGTCTCGGTATCGTCCGAAACACTACCCATATCGGTCGCGGCGGATCTTGATGCCCAATAATAATTATTTTGTGAATATTCCTGCTCATGAGAACTGCGCGCCGCATATTCGTCGGTCTTGAAACACAGTCTTACATGAAGCCGGAATAATTAATTCACATATTAAATATTGACGAGCAATTTAATTTTTGATGCTCACTAGCATTTATAAAATCCTTCCATTCCCTCATTCCCCGAAAAAATTGTAAATTTAATATGTGAATTAATTATTCCGGCTTCATGTAAGGACTGTGTTTCAAGACCGACGAATATGCGGTGCGCAGTTCGCATGAGCAGGAATATTCACAAAATAATTATTATTAGACACCAAGATCCGCCGCGGCCGATATGGGCTTTTCATATTTATATTTATTTTACGATAAAGCTGTAAAATGACGAGCGGAGATATGACAAATTAAATTGCTCTTCAAATCTTTTCGATAATTTATTGCGTTATCTTGATAACGGCGACGATGTAGAAATGTTCCCCTCGTTACGTCGTCGAGTCATATTACAGACACATATCAAAACTTGTTGCATCTCGGCCAACCGCTGCCGCCAACCGACCTACGAAAGACCCTCTGAAGAAACCTTGTCGCTCGAGATTTCTATTAAATCCTTTTAATTAATCTCCTTGGGTAATCTTGATGCCTGCCTGCCTCAAAATCAAAATCGCGCGAGCGAGGCTTCTCTTTTCGAGGATCACTACTCGAGTGAATAGAAACTCGAGAGCAAAACTCTGCGCCCTTTCATCGGCGTAAGTGGCAATCAAAAGAAGTTTTACAGTATCGACAACGGGAAGTGGAAACGTTGCCACGTTGCATTTTAAATATCGAGAATTGATTGCAGCGAAAGTGAAAACGTATACGTACAAAGAGGCTAAAAGAATTTCACATCGAGAAAATCATTCTAAACTTAACTCTCGGGTTCTTATTTGAAAATCTAGATCTCATTTCTCATTTTAAATATCTTTCAAATTTGGTTTTTAATAGGTATACGGAAAAAATAGCTTTGCTGAAGTATTTGAAAATTTTGCCAGATATACAGATCTGAAAATAATTTAGTTGGATCACCAAAATAATTATGTAGAACGCTCAAGCTGACTGCTAGAATGTTGAAACTTTTTATAGCATTGTCATTATGCTTGAGCGTTCAACATAATTATTTTCGGATCTGTATCTGCTGAAATTTTTAGATACTTCAGCAGAAGTGTTCTTCCCGTGTATGTTTTTATGCTCGTAATTTAGAAATTACTAATGTTCAGGCGTTTTGAGAAGTTTACAGAAGCTAATCTATCATAAAAAGGCAATTGGCGATTGTCACACATATATTCTTCCCAAATTAAAAGGATCAACAATGCTTCTTTTCTCAATGTTCTGTAATACGCAAATACTTGTCTATTATCGCGTATAATTACTTATTACGGATCTATGGCTCATCGCGCGACGTTCAAATGAGCGCGCAGCCAATGCAATTACACCAAAGCGTAGCCACACAGTGAGGTATCGAAGCAGAGAGGACCAGCAGTAGAAGCGAGACGAGCGAGAGACACGGAGAGCCGTACAAACGCTATTCGCAAATTCGGTTCTGCTCGCACGACCAGGACTATACCAGAATCTGGTTGTAAATTCAAACACGTACGTCTATATTGATCGCATGAAATATATCTCTTTGATCGTGCTTGGAAAGCCGCTCCCAACATAAGCCTGCGAATCTTAGCACGAAAATAAAAAGACTCTCCCATAATACTATGTAAACTATGTAATTTGCGAGAGATGTTTTTTCATATTAAATCAACGAGGAAGCGATCGAGCGATTAGCGTGTTTAGAACGTATTCGATGCTCACCTTAATTGAACGCGTATATCGCAACGCTGTACCACTTATTCAAATAGCGCTCCGCCGCGCGAATGGCGAACATGTTGACACTGGTTAGTACGATGCGTCCGCAAACCAAGAGACCAACTGTTCGATTCACTACCAGAATTACTGTCCAGCTATGAATTTACAAGAGCGAACAAGATCCGATCTACTACGTTACTACTATCGACGTCTCGACGCGGTAATAGTTCTTGAGTCGCGCTTACACATGATGACGTGTATAATAATAACAAGAAGATCTTTCTCTGAGATCTCTCAGATCTCTCTCTCTCTCTCACAAGAGAAAATTTTAACCGCGCCAATTTTAACTGCGCCGATTGCGATGAATGATGTCTAGAATAAATTCTATCATTGTCCTACATATGCCCATGGCTGCTTTTACTGCGGAAATGTTTCGTTTAGGCGCTAGCGTCCACTGAAGTCTTGAGGGGTGACACTTTTTATGCTGTATCTCAAGAACTAAAGACCCAATTGCATTAAAATTTGGTAGTTGTAATGACCATGATTTGTCGACAATTTTGCAATATTGCAATGCCCCCTCAACATTTTCGGTCGCTAGGGCACTTGATCCCCTAAAACTTCGGTGGGCGCTAGCGCTTAAACGAAAAATTTCCGCGGCAAAAGCATGTAGGACAATGATAGAATTTATTCTAGACATCATTCATCGCAATCGGTGCGGTTAAGATTGGCGTGTTTCCCTTGTCAGAGAGAGTGTACTTCGCAATAATAACAACAAGACGTAACTCCTTCGTAAATCGGAGTTATTTCACAACAATATACTCGCTAAGAGGTGGTCGCGAAGAAGCTCGCTAAGATTGATAAACCGTTTGCAACAGCAAGATCATTAACTCAATTGGAACAACTTGAGAATGTGTTTTCGTATGTTCGTGGTTTCCAAGAGATATTCCGACAAACATGGAATAGAATATCTTCATCTATTTTCTCATAATACGTTAAATGATTAACAGGTAATGTACTGCAGCACATGCTGATATAAATTCTTATCCATCTATTGCTAATAAATATATGGATATAGTTAGAAATAAATCCACAATCTCTCTAAGGGAATATTTTAACCAAGGAGGGATGAAGTACTAGAATAGATATTAGGATTACCATTTAACGCACCAATAATCGATAATGGTAAAAACCTATCGTACTTTTATTATTTCATTGTTAAAACTTTCGCAAACGAGCTATTGGAAATGCGGTCAAATTATTTGCAAATCTAATCACATTGGCTTTTCGAACAAATTAGATCATGCGATTTCAAAAATGACATTGAATATTTAAATTACAGAATATCTAAAAATGATTTTTCTATGTTTTATGACATACGTTAGACAGAAAGTATTATATATTTTAATCACTCTATATTTGCTATATCTATGACAAATCCATCATGAATCTAATTAATATTCTAATCTATAGGGGCATATGATGTATACAAAATGCATAGAAAATTATAAATAGATAGGTGAAATGGTCAATAAAAGCAAGCATTGTATAAGATGGAATATAAAATTTAGATAATAATCATTTATTGAGAATGTAAAAATAGAAAAAATATAGATCAAATTGATGTTAAGAAATATAAAATATAGACGTTTCGACTGTACTTAGTCTTATTCATTATAATGGTTGTTGTAAATTAATTTTAATCATAAAAGAAATTTATATAACAGTGATTGAAAATAACAATGAATTAATGTGACAACTTCATGAAAATTATAAATATAAGATAATTTAACATGAATCTAAAGATACAATTCATTAATAACAGAACGCAAATAAATTAAGAGGCCATGACCAAGGTCAGAAAATAAAAATCATGTTATACAATGTTAAATTTTTAACGGTAATTTTAGTCGGTGATTCTGAAGTCAATATCGTAAAATAAAAAGATGAAAAACCCATTGCTCGTTTGGATGCGAGAATCAATTGAGTCCATATTAATTCAGAGGTTGTCATCAAGTTTGAGTAAATGAAATTCGTACCGTAATACCGTTATCGTCAAACCATCAGTGGTTCAAAGAATAATAAAAAAATGTCCACAATTCAACGTGCCTATGATGTAACAACCGCGAGAAATTAAGTGGACATATGTGAAATTACAATTGATGATATTATGGTGATGAAAATAATAAGAGCAATCAAATTTTTCTTTTAAAATAGTTCGAATTATGGTAATAGAAAAACTTACGAGAGTTAAATTTGAGTGGAAGAATAAAAGATCTGATTAGCTATTACTGGCGTGGTGTCATCGGCCTCTTTGTCTGGCGATAGCAAGTCCGCAACTGATTGAAATGTAATAAGAAAGGTCGGCGAAAGATTTGTTGATAAATTTATTATAACTATAGATTGCGATGTTCACAATAAGCGACAAATAGAAATTATGATGTCAGTTCTTCAAGTATATTAAAATATACACTGTCTAATAATTCCGTATCCTTCATAAGATTGATACCATTTTTCTGTTCTTTTATATGTATCATTTCTGATATTAATCTTTTTTGGAAATTTTTTTTTGAATCTAAAATTTTGGTATTCTCCCAATCAAAAGTGTGGTTAAAATTAAGCATATGTTCCGTGACAACTGAAGTTGTCACATTAATTCATTGTTATTTTTAATCACTGTTATATAAATTTCTTTTATGATTTAAATTAATTTACAACAACCATTACAATGAGTAAGACTAAATACAGTCGAAACGTCTATATTTTATATTTCTTAACATCAATTTAATCTATATTTTTTCTATTTTTACATTCTCAATAAATGGTTATTATCTAAATTTCATATTTCATGTTATACAATGCTTGTTTTTATTGACCATTTCACCTATCTATTTTTGCATATAACAAGCTTATTAATCTAATAATTTTTTATGAAAATTATAAAATTATAAAAATTTTTCTTAATCAATTTGTAATGAATTATTTCCTCTATAATTCCGATAACTGTCATTCTTTGCAATATTCTAATATTAAATATTTTAATAATCAGCCGTTGAACAAAAATTATAGAATTATAATATGGAATAATAAAAAATGATTAAGTTTAAATAAATAATAAAATTATATTATTTAACTATATGTTTTCCCTTCCTTTTTCCCCATCCTCTCTGTCCGTTTTTTCTTCTGTAAAGAACATATTTCATAAAAAATCCTTATCACAATTAAAAAATTGTAAACTACTTCATTAAAAAAAGATTAACTTTAGAATAAATTAGAGAACTTATTGTCAATATTAAAATCTAATTTTATTAAAATATTTTCTACATCAACACGAAAAAATCTAGAGATGGTTGTAGAAATTGTATGATACAAAGAAAAATTTTGCCATATATTTATTTTTAATACATATACATTTTAATACAGATATATTTTAATACAAACTTTTAATTGGCTATGCTTCTTCGATACCCTTGGGTGCAATTACTACCGTCGTAACTTTGCAGATCGCCACGCACGTTCTACACGCGGACCGAGATTCGATTAATTAAACAAGCGCTACGATTAACCCATTTCTGAAGCTGCTCGAAGCGCCAGCAAATCAGGCAAACATAAGAGAATGTAGCTCGTGTGTATATGGCTGCCTCGTACGCAGTGATGTTTTATTGTTACGGGTGGATCATCGGTTAAATTAATTATTACTTTACGCGTGGGAGCCGACCGTAGCAAGGATAACGCGCTTTAAAGATGCAGTTATTATTTACAGTCGCCCATAACGTATTGGAAAAGTACATGAGCGCGAGCATTAAGCGAGAAAGATTACAATGGATTATTGTTGTAAGCTCGTTTGTAGCCGTTCGTTTCGTAAACTGTCGAAATATAATCTCTTCTTTACTCTAACATAGAAATTTTCTGATAAGTGAATGGATACGGTCGATAGCAATTCAGTTTTTGATTCACTAATCTGTGTTATATACAGGGTGTCCCAGAATGGATAATTAACCTTTGAGGGGGTGAAAGAGGGTAAAATTCCAAGACGAAAGTTCCTCTCTGTCACTTTTCTCTCCAGTCATTATTCACTGAGTTATTTAACAATTAAGTCGATCAATCCCGTGCGCGCTGCAGCGCAGCATTATTTGATCAAATTGATCGAATGATCGAATGATGAGGTGAGTGGGAAAGAGAGAAGTATGAGAAACATGTTAAAGAAACAATAATTGTTTATTTGGACCCAGTTACAATGCTGGCTCAAAATTCCCACCTTCAGCAGCCAGGCATGCTTGTGCGCGACTAACCATCTCCCTCCGGACTTCTTGGAGCATCGCTGCATCCACCATGGCTACAGCAGCATGGAGTCGCACGACTAACTCCAGCTCGTCTGTAGGCTCCAATGCGTAGACTTCTTCCTTGAGATAACCAATGAGAGATGCCAACTTCTTCTTTTGGGGTTATCTCAAGGAAGAAGTCTACGCATTGGAGCCTGCAGACGAGCTGGAGTTAGTCGCGCGACTCCATGCTGCTATAGCCATGGTGGATGCTCCAAGAGATGGTTAGTTGCGATAATTTCGAGCCAGCATTGTAACTGGGTTCAAATAAACAATTTTCGTTTCTTTAACATGTTTCTCATACTCCTCTCTCTTCCACTCACCTCATCATTCGATCATTCGAGCAACTTGATCAAATAATGCTGCGCTGCAGCGTGCACGGGATTGATCGAATTAATTGTTAAATAACTCAGTGAATAATGACCGGAGAGAAAAGTGACAGAGGAACTTTTGTCTTAGAATTTTACCCTCTTTCACCCCCTCAAAGATTAATTATCAATTCTGGGACACCCTGCATACAATGTGCATTCGTGAATTCTCCATACACATAAGTTTCAAATATTACACAATAATGAATTATTTCAATCAATTCTCAATAATTCCGCATTTCGTTTGTTACATCAAATTTTATCTTGTTATATCGCTCATATAATTCGCGATGATATTGCAGTAATAGTTTAATTATGCCTTGACACACACTTTGTGTATATTCTGTCAGTTAAATACAAATTAAAATAAGATAAAGATTTCTTATTTACTTTACTTTAAATAAGATAAAGATTTCTTATTTACTTTACTGCTTTCTCTTCAATATCGAAGAAATATAAATTCTCTCGTCATTTTAAAATAAAAACAGAGTTGTATATCGCAAAACTATTTAATCATCGTTCCCAGTGAACGTAACTTTATTTTTATGGAATTACCTTATACACACACGCAATCTGTCTTTCGATCTATTGACGACAAACAAATTCGAATAAAAAAATATGGCGGAATACAGATCTATCCAGCCAAGTCCAAAAACCGATAAAGTTTCAAATTCGTAGCGTAATATGTTTTGGATCAGTTATTTGCAATTCATTAAAGTTACCTCTCTCAACTTGCTACAGTTTATTCTCAAAATTACTCTCAAACTGATTAATACGCGATCGTAACCGAACTGAGATAACCACGTTCGCGCTAATTCCACGGTCTAACAGTATCGCAAAGTTCAGGACGTGCGACGGTCGCAATGCCGATGTGGGATTAGAGAACGATGAAGTGAAATCGCGGACATTTAATGCGAAACCACCTTCAACCACCACGAGTCCCGCGGGTAATCGCGGGACGAAGTAGCCTCTCAGATTGTCCAATCACGCGTCGAAGAGCGGAAACACAACGCGTACAGTAGACAACGATAGACAATAGCGTTCTCCACGGACCAAACTATAATGGTAACGCCTCGTCGTCGCCGTCGCCGTCGTCGTCGTCGTCGTTGTCGTAGTCGTCATAGTTGTCGTCGGCACTGTTGGCGTTCTACAGTAGGATGGACCAAATCAAGTTATATCGTCGCGCCAAGCGCCCATTATAATAATTGCATGCATGGGACTCGGATCCATTACGGTGGTCCACCGACGTTCCCATGAACCGGAAGTCGAAGCTGTCCCGCAGGAGAGCGCCCGGAATTTCGAGAGGAGAATTTCCCGCGTGACTGCAATTTCGCGACTGCGTCCGAACGACGACAACGTCCAACGTAGTCGAGAACCTCGCGCGCGTATGTATGTAAAGCAGACTGTCCTCTGTGAAAATCGATGTGCAAAGCTGGACGAAGTATCCTTCGACGTATCCCATACTCGATGTATCGTCGATGGAGTCGGAAAGGAGAATTGGGGAAGGTTAACGCGATCTTACGTAAAATTCGACTGACTGATTTCACAGTAGGCATCGTTATCGCGGCAGCCAAATCACGAGTATTCAAAGAGCTGTTTCAGCACGTTTGCTACCTTTCTCCCCTGCCTTTTGATAACGTGTATTGTTAGTGACGTCAGCGAGAATTTTGGGCGTAAATTTCCGAGTCTTTGGTACCAAGGAGGAAACAGTAAAGTGAATAACAAATCTCTACCTTATCTTAATTTACGCCTTTAAGTCAAAAGTGACACGAAGCATGTGTCAGGATGCAATTATCATTATTACAAATATAAATTATCACAACTTAAATAAGCGGCCTAATAAAATAGATGTGAGGAACAACGAATGAATTTAGTCATTAATCGATATACCGCTTCTCGATTATTTTACTCCAAACACTTATTTTCGCGGATTCAAATCAATCGAACGCAATTAATTACAATTTAAAAAGCAATCTTTCTTTCGCACATGATTAATCTTTAAAAAGAATTTGTTTAATTTTTTTAAAGAAACTAATGCTTTTCGGGTATTTATCAGTTATAATTAAGCATAAACAGAAATTACATGATTATATTAATAATATGTTTTCGAAGATATAATATAGGAATTAAGGAATAATTAAAGAATTTAGATATAATTTTCATAATTGAAGCGTTAATCATATTAAAATACATGACAATAGTTTGTAATTATTATTACAATGATAGGCTTGAATATGCGGTAGTGACAGCTGACTTTTATTTAGATACTCGGCTTGACGACAACCTTTGTTTTCTGTTTATCTCTCGTAGTCACTCTGAATTTATTTCGCGGTGCTATGCATCGTCTCAAAGAACTCTATTTTCAAACTTAAAATTAACTATTCACAGTTTGTCGGATACTGCACTTTATGCATATTTTATGTATTCTAATACAACTCAACAGAGTTACTTGACGTATTTCATTAATCTTTTATGGACGAATAAAGAAGAGCAAGCATAAAACAATCTGTTTATCAATGTTAAAATCTCTCATTAAAATTGTGTAATAACTGTAAAATTTTTATATATATGCACATATCTTTGCTGGAATGCGAGTAATAACAAAATAAATAAAGATAAAACTGCTGAGAACGATATCCATTCAAATTAGATAAGATTTTGCATAATTAAATAAGACGGGACATCAAAAAGTGTAAAATTACCATAAACAAAGTACCCATCGAAACCAAAAATTAATTTCAAGTCGACTTTGTCGACTATTGGACAACTTCGCAAAATATTTCTTTACTAATTGAATAATCCGCTCGGTAAACGGCAACGCTATTCCAAGTGAGTCTAACTAATTCAAGACGTTTCGGTACCACTGATGTATACGAAACTGGCGAGAAAGTTAGTGCAAAGACGTTTCGTATAACTACCAACGACATCGACCTGTCAGCATACTCTCATTACGCCCCGTAATCGCAGCTAAGTTTAAAACAGCATTCTAAATCGATCGTCGCGATCTATCCGATGAGTTTGTTAATGCTTTGTTGATTATTAACCGAAAACGCCAGTGTCGATAAGGCTCTGTTTTGTCTCTATATATCAAGACATTTTGTAATAAATCACGTTTCGTGTAGGCATTAAAGGCATTAAATTTCGGAAATCAATAGATTCAAAGATGCTACTTAATGATATAACTGTGACTCGCTTCTCGTCGTATTTGATGCATAGATTCATTTTATTATATAAAATAGCAACACAGATGACCATTGCCAACTGGAATATGTTATCAACATTCGCGAAGTTATAATTGCGAAAACATCATCGTATAATATTCCTGTTTTAATACAGTAGGGTATTGTAAGGTAAGGTTACGTTATTTTGCTCTCTGCGTTTCTGTTTTAATTTTAGCACGCCAAAAAAATAGAATAAAAGAGGAAATAACTCGTGAAAACTCGTATCACGGTGAACTTCTGTCCATATTAGTTTACCTCGTGTCCGAATGATATGCGGAATACAAATAAATAAATCTCACCGAGAGAAATGGCGCGATCTGATTTTTCGAAATGTCAGCTCATCGACGTTTATTATACGACCATGATTAATTACGGGATTCTATATGCAGGGGCAGGTGGTTCTAGTTATGAAGTGCTGCTCGCTAAATCCCCTTTGGGTTTTAGGGATCTGAAACGAGGTTTGGAGAGATAATGACGGGAGAGCGGATAGCTGCGACAAAGCCCGCCCACGTGCGATTGCATTTCACATATCAATCCAGCGTGCGTTTTAAAATTGTGGCTTTTAATGGGTGTTCTATAAGCTCAAAGAGATTTAGCGATTCATATCAACGGCAATCCTTCACATACCTCTTTGATATCGATATCGTTAGAAAAATATATCAATACCTGACAATCTAATATGTATAACGAGTACTGCAGCCTAATATAATCTTCATCGTAGATGTTATCATTCCCCAAGTTGCATAATGTCGATAAAAAGTCTTTAGAAATATGAATCTTATGGTCAATTAAAAAATACTTAACGATCAGGCTAACATCTTTTACAGAGGATGCACATTACACGTATTATATATGTCGCATTATATAAGCAACGGATATTGATAACATCAATCTGCGTTTTCGTCCCTTCCTTCACTTGTAGCCTCCTGGATCAACCCCAGCTCAACCCACATCTCAGCGTGTTTGCATAATTTATTCCGGTGACGTATGCGCACGCGTTATGCCGCGACTTGAATTAACGGCACCCGTTCACCGCGAATAAATCGCTATAATTATCGGTGCGGCCGAAATGAATTGTACTTGCAGCTCGCACGCGGTGCCTTGCTGTAAAGTTTGCACGCTGGCCGAACTTGTCCGCTTTCCGACTGATTTGCGCCGACTTCCGGCGAATTCGGTTCTTTCTTTCTCTTCTCTCTGTCTCTCTTTTTCTCTCTCTCCCTCTCTTGTATTCCGCCTCACCTACAGATCCATCATGACTTTCTTGCCAGTGATTATCGTTGACTCACAAAGCAGCTGCAAATTTGGCTGGAATTATCGGAATATTTTGGGATTATCGCTCTCACAATGCTTTGAATATGGATGATTAAATCGCAAATGGAGTGTATCAGATACATATCTCTACTGAAAAGCAGTGCTGCATCGATTATCTTTCTTTAGATTGACGTAAAATATTCTGGGATGTTCTAAATTTCGCAATTTCTATGAATTTTAATATTGTTTTAATATTTAGCAAGTTTTTGCGATTAAACCTCGAACTAAAATTCCATTGGGGTAAAATAAGAAATAAAGTAAAAGAATATAAAAAATAATTTTTTTTTTCATAAATAATTAATCTTTAAAAAAGAATTTCTTTAATTCTGTTTAAATTAATCCTTTTCATGTATTAATTATAATTAACCATAAAGAAGAACAAAGTCTATTTTATGCCATTGCAATATTATGGTAATAATTATATTAACAAATGGTATCATCACTTGAAAGTGTGTCATGTAGAATTTCATTCGACGAAACGTCTCGACATTTTCAAGTTGTATATATATATTCACAGGTATCATATCAAAAATTCAAAAACTACAGTACTTGTCGCGCGCATATACTTACACCGTGAAAGAAGACGAAGATCTGACACACTGACATGGTGTGAGACAGTTTTGGACACACAAGGAAAATGAGAGAACAGAGTTAGAATATGTCATGAATTACTTTTCTGTATAAAAGTAGTGAACTAGAATAATTCTAGAATTCTTAATTCCATGCAATAATTAATCGGCGATAACGTGATTTATACATTACGTAGAAAATGAAATCTATTTTTGTCTGTTGTCGACTTTTATTTAAAAAATCTTACGATTTTCTAATTCTTTTAGGTAAGTTTACTTCGTTCGTTTCTTTGAATTGTTAAGAGATGTTGCCTATGTATTATCGTTCTACTTCTGTTCTCAGTAAAAGTGTATTCAAAGTCAAAACCGAGTAGTACATTATTACCGGCTAGATCTAATCAAGAATAATCAATTCATAATCTTTATGGCGACGTATTCCGCGGCTAATAATACAACGTCTACATGCGCGATTGTTCGCGGGCGACACGGTCGACGAAGCAAAGTTCGCGTTCTCACAGCACTCGTGCAATTAGAGTTTCGCGGCATGTGTACCACTGTGTTTGCAATGTGTCGGCATGTCTTGCCGCAAAGAGCGAGATTAATTGGCGTGAATTACTCTGGTTGCTCTATTCTCAAAAGCAAGCGCGACTCACGTTTGAACCGTTACCGATCGCGTCACAGATCGCGACCTGAAACGTAATCGGCACTTTGCCACGCGATACATGTGTTTTGCGAGCTTGCAACGGAAGCGCACAGTGGAAATGTAGGTAGGAGAATTGTTCTCCTGAATTTTTAACAATTCTTCGAACGCGAGCGATAATCACTAAAATAGAAGAGACCGATCTCTATCATTGTTGGAGGTTCGTTGTTTTAGTTAACAAAAACAACTCTGATACTCGTTTATTATTGAAATCAAAGTAACAGCTATTCCATGTAGCTGTATAGCCTTAGAATTGCAAACGCCTTAATAAAATGCAATTTAATAGACATTTAATTTTGTCAGAAATACGTAAATGGTCGAACAAAGTTGGTAGATTTGATAAACTTTATATAAAAATATCATGATGTAAAATCGGCATATATTGCATGGAAATAATTGCGCTTCAACATCCTTCGTAGTGTGCTGCCATCATGTATTGTCTTGTAATGGACAAAACGTGGAAAATTGAAAAATGAAGAATTGAAAAATGGAAAATTTATAATGTAGCGTCATCATGAACATAGAACGTAAAAAATTCTTTAGAACGGTCGACCCAATTGCTCGATTAGCATGCAGAGCAGCCAGTAATTACTTAAAATTTACATTATTGATCGTCTAAAAGTATCACGAGACGGAGAACAGATAAAATTAATTGGAAATTGTTACATAAGTTTATAATAATGACGAACGTTTTCATTATTTTCACAAAAGTGCAAACTGTGATGATAGAGAGCGGTTCGTAGTACAAATATAAAACTTTTGCCAAATTAGCTCTGCAGAGCAAACAAAGTTAAGTTTTCAGAATAGATTGCTATAAAGGTTATAAATCACGACCATTCTACTTATTTTTCCAAGATTGCAATTTAATCGTTTCATATTAATAAATGCCAGTTATCTCCAAAGTGGGCAATCAATAATGAATTCATATTCGTGGTGCATTTAGAGCGGAGAAAGCTGCAGATTCGTATAAACCAAAGAAGAATATATCTGAGTTTCACAAAAGTCACATTTTGATAGTTTTCCTCGATTCGAGAAGAGAAGATTTTCGCGATACAATGATGCTTAATTATTTAATGTACGACGTGCTAATCCTTCT
>NJRL01000028.1:137712-152850 GCA_003063815.1 Aphaenogaster rudis | reverse complement strand
AAACTTTTTGTAGCATTATCATAATGTTTGAGCGTCCCACGTAGTTACTTTTGATGGTCTAACAAAATTATTTTCAGATCTGTATCTGGCCAAATTTTTAGATACTTCAGCAAAACCGTTCTTTTCGTGTATAATATTCTTGAAACATATATAATAATAAGTCTTGTAAGTTCGCATTATTGATGAAAATAAGATCGCGAAATAGATTTTGGTTTACTCAGTCAGTGTGTCTGCAATGTATAAGTAAAAAAACTGCTTGAATTACGTATACGTTCAAATTTTCCCACAGACAAATTTTCCTAGTAGCAGACCGCGTTTCAGGATCGTGATAATTTTTGATAATATTCAACTTCTATAATGAGATGCAGTTCGAGAATTATTTGAATTTCGTTAACAGAGATTTCCATTTAAAATCAAGGCTTTTTATCAGCGCGGAATAAAAATTTCAGCGCTGCTCTGTCGAATGGAAATTAAATAACACGTCGTCGACGATAACAGCGCAAACATTAGCGTGGGATATCATAAAACGACAAGAAGCATAGCTGATTAGCGGAGACCCTCGTTCAGTGATACGAGCGGTAAAAGTATGGTCCGTTAAAACACGCAATATCAAATGGTGAAAATTAGGATTTCGTTGGGCCGTGTCTCATAAAAGGAATCTCGACTTTCAGCATTAAAAACCCATGCAACATTTCGCGGGAATGCGTAACAATGTATCGTTTCGCACAATACAGTTTTAAATTCTCAAACCACGTCCCCCCCATTGTTTCCGTCCACCATTCTGATTTCTCACAATATTCCAATCAATATTTGAATTTACAATTCCGTTTGTCAAGCAACCCGACGAACGCGTGCCCGTCGAAATTTCGTTGCGAGCTTAAAAATTTGGGAGTTTACTTCGCCATAAATCAATTCCGAAATTATCCGATGAACGCACATCAGCTTTCGCTGATGAATCCGGTTAAGCCCGTCCCCCTCCAAGGGATTGAAAATTGAAATGATATTAAATTTTCCGAATATATACGTATACATTTCTGTCCCCCTCGGAATTCATTACAAAACTGATGAAGTATATCGCGCCGAACTCCCACTGACATACGTTAGGAAACGCAATTAGAAGATTAGAACAGGAGTGAACCGCGGTACGACCGAGTTTCACTTTCGTGTAGCACTACGTGGATGTGTATGCACATGCACTGAGTACGCCACCGAAATTTCCGGAGTGTCAATGAAACTGCAGCTGCAATTTACGTCACCAACGACATTTGTGGTAAACCGCATGCGCAAATTTTGATATATTGCGCGCATCATTATCTTTGAAATGCGAAAATAATAGGAAAGACAAAGCAAAAACGGCATTAATAATGGATTGTTTCCTTACTCATTTGTCGTGTCACAATGTGAGTGTTTTAGTTGTGTTAAATGCTTAATATTAACAATTGCTTCAATATATTAAATATTTTTCCATTTTAAAGTGTAACAAATATTCAAAAATGTAGTTTTAGTTTTTGTAACGTTAGTAATTGTTACACATAATTGTTAGTTTCGCATCTAATAACAAAAGTTATATTTTTTAGTTTAATATAATAAAGTTTATATAATTGTGAAAAAAACTAAATCGTCATCTTTTCCTTAGGAGAAAATAAACACACATAAATAATAAAATATCTCTGTCAGAAGTAATACGTGACATATGAGCTTCTTTTCGCAATATCTTTTTCCCGATAAACGGAAAATTGCAAGCGAAGATCTCTTTTGAAACTATTTATTGCGCTTAAACGAGAATCCCGCTCCATCTTCTTAAGATAAATACTTGGCGATCTTCTCTTGTGAAGTACTATGAGCGATGTTCGTCAATTGTTATATATAATGTTCTTATACTCCTTATATCCAAATCTGGGTTAATGGAAAAGTATCAAAGTATCGAATACGCGGAAGTTTTCACCTGCCAACTGAACGCAGAAAGCAGTCTTTATTTACGAACTCGTTGAAGAATTAAGAAATAGAGCGCGTCACGGTCTGAGAAAATATTAAACTACAAGATATATTTGCCTGCCTGAGATGGAAAATTTGTGTTCCGTAACAATTATGATTGTACATAAGATAATAGATTGACACGTACATAAGATCATAGATTATTCTGGGAGCCTACTAGTCAACGTCACTCTAGTGCCAAATACGCAGCTAATTTGGAAACACCGACTTGCCATATCAATCTCACCGGAGGAGAGACCTAACCAGCTTGTTAATGTATATTGCACCGGGATGGTAGAATGGTCCATCATAACGCATTCTGTACCTTGATTTTCGATATTCTAGGATCATTGCAACAGCTGCTGATTTTTCGCTAATTGATTACGGATTACGTAATGTCACGAACAATATATTAATGTGCTAGCGATATTAACACAAACTAGATATTCTTTCTTGTTTCTGTTTATTTATTATGTATTGTTATCTATTCATAACGTGCAAAAGTGGTGGATTCAAATAATGTCTATATAATAATTAATTTCATCGAATATTAAATTAATCATTTATAACATTAATTTATTAATTAATGTGCCTTTGCGGAACATCCTGCTATTCAATGCACACAGCTTTAATAGGGAATAAGCCTGGCGTATTGAGTTAATCTCGAGATAATGAAGATAGTATCTAGAATCACTCTACAGCTAATCTGGGCCTGATCGTAAGCTGCATGCGCACAAGTTCTCTCTCTCTCTCTCTCTCTCTCGACTGTTATTAGTAAACCGATTAAAAATCGGGAAGACTAATTAAACGGATATTTAATTAAAACTATGAACCATGCTGACAAATAGTCCCGGTCATTTGTCTCATGTGTTTTTGAAATTAATGCCGGATATCGATCTAACTGTCAATGACGTGCCTGATTATCTTCCATCTCCTATTACCCTTTGACTTCAATCAAAAGGATATACCGTTTACAAATTAACGTCTACTCTGGTCTTTGATTTTCTAAGTAAACTATAAATTAACGTTCTTTTTAAGAAATAGAATAAAACTAATTATCGCAGATCACTACGATAAAATAAAGTCACGAGGATAATGATAGTAAAATCAGTATAATCCGCCTTGATTTTTCTTATCCCCGCTTATCAAACACTTTTTCTTATAATTGAGAGATTACTTTTACTATCTAAAGGAATAGCGAACCTCTCTGCCATCTCACCTTCCTTTTTCTTTATCTCCACTCATTCGAAGAATTAATGGAAGTCAAATGACTATTCTAGCGAGAAAGGAGGACTTTCTTATTATGATGTTATCACGCTCGATATTACATATTTCTCAAATAAACATGGTCTACTATTTTGCAAGCTTTTTATCAATATACTGTGGCAAACATTATTCCATTTTTCATATTGTACAAGCCGACATACACACACACACACACACACACACAAATGTATATAATACATACATACACATTGTAAGCTTTCGAGCTATGTACAATATTTGCGTGACTATCAGAGCTCCAGCGGCTTTTGCAGCCGCACTTAAGATATTAAATTAGAAGCACAACGTCATATTCCATAGAGCTTAGAGAATCGTGGAAACTCGCGTCAGTGTCGAACGACCGCGGGCGAATATTCTGTAACGTAGATCCCGCAGGAACAAAATTATGAATAAAATAGCCGGACCGGCGGCGCGCATATAATCGGAAACTATTTCACCGTTCGCGCGGTATCGTTTCGCTCGACAATTACATAGCGACAGTAATACGAGTGGCGTATATATCCAGCGACAGTAGTAATCGCTATCGCGACGACGGGACTCGGCCTCTTGTCGACCGGGAGTTACGTGTCGAATAAAACGTCGCTCGCGTTGAAAGGAGGATAAATTTAACGATCGCAGTTCTGGTATTCGCAGGAAGGGGCGTCGCGGAGGATGGCCGAATGGCGAAGGAAGAGCTCCTTTATACGACGGTTTACGCATCTTTATCTTTATGATTACGCTCACGTAAAATCGGGGTTTAATATAAAACCAGCGGGACTTCCTAGGGCGGATCTTATACCGGCACTCTTGGACATATCCATCTTGAAAGGATGGTGCACGAAAGGAGCGCGAAGGATAGCAAGAGAGGTGGCTTGTATAGCCGAAAGAAGAGCCCGAATGCATCAACTTAAATATCTCGGACATAATTCAGACTTCGGGGAAAGTCTCGGTTAACACTAAACCAGCTTTTTCTCTGAAAAGCTTCAGTCCTCTCAGAGTTTCGGCTAATAAGGATCTCCACGTTTCTTTACATCAGTTATTTGCAGCAAATGCTTTGGTAATCACAAATTGATTTTTTTCATAAATCTTTTAAGAAGTTTTTTTTTTAATTTTAATAAAAATTAATATTCTTCACGCATGTATGTTGCCGTTAGTAAAGATTACTATAACTATTAAATTTATATACAATAATAAGATTAAGACCGATAAATTTAAACAAGTATAAATATGAGAAATGTCATTTTCGGTCTCAGCGGTTCTTGGTGCCTAATAAAAAAAATTATTAAATTGCTCGTCAATTTAATATATGTGAATTAATTATTCCGGTTTCATGTAAGGATTGTGTTTCAAGACCGACGAATATGCGGCGCGCAGTTCGCATGAGCAGGAATATTCACAAAAATAATTATTATTAGGCACCAAGAACCGCCGCGATCGAAAATGGCATTTCTCATATTTATATTTATTAAATTTACATGCTTTTTTTCTGATCATATAAAAGTGATTATATCAAAATAGTAATTGCAATTCGCGTCAAGTTTAATTCATCTTTGGATAAACTTAGCAAGTAGTGCTCTAATTTTTTACGCAAATTTCGAATAGTTCCACATGCATGGAAATTCGCAATAGAATTCCACGGGCGGAATTTCAACGAATGCAAAAGATCCCGTGTTTAGGACATCGGTGCAGTTCGACGGCAAACGACTTCGAAGACGGGACGAATGTGATTGACTTACGAGTTTTCAGATCCGGCGATTTTCCGGGCAGTTATGAATGCGATTCGAGACTTCCCGAAGGGAATAAAAGCGCAACGGGAGGAAACGCACAAATCACCGAGTATCTCTCGAGTATCTAGGACGGAGAATTGCGAGCATTCATAACGCAACGAAGGTGCAGTTCGCGCCACTTACAGAACGACGATAACTTTGTCACCCGGGGTGCCTCGTGGCGGTTCTGTATTATTCGTACCCTGGGCGCGCGTATCTGTCGGCCGCGATAAATATTGCGAACCCATCAGATTCCTGGCGCTTGGGGACGCGAACACTAAAGTGTTCAACTTCGTTGAACACATTCGAATTCATAACCGAATTTTCTGTCTTAGAAAAATACATTGACACAGTTTAAAAAATAGAAGAATCTGACACAGTTCTTAACACTTTTGCAGCCGCTGACGTAATTTTACGTCATTTTATATTTATAGGGACGCAAACTTTATTTGTATTTATGATTATCTAACAATAAATTGATTTTTCAATTCCTTAAAACGAGTGTTCGAACGAAATTAAAAAAAGAGATAAAATTAAAAAAGAAATATACAAAAAGATATATATGAAAGATATTAAATTTTATTTTTATGTAAAAATATTTTATTATTTAAAAATATATATAATTTAAAATTTTTTTGGATTTTAAAACATTCCCATATTTATAAATTTAAAATTTTTTTAATTTAAATTTATAACGTGAAAATTTCTTTCAATTTCAAATAACAAGTAGTTACAAACATGACATTATAATGCATTTTTATTTTCATTTTAATGCCAGAACTTTATGGCAACCAGGTATAGATTTTTGTAAATTGCACACGGCTCGCAGTTTTAGATCGCGTGCTAGAATCGCCGACTGCGAAAGTCGTGGTTAATATCATCGTAACATAATCACATTCTGAATACATCTGTGAAGTTAGCCCCCCAATGTCAAAAAATCAAAAATTTTCTTTTTGCAAACGTTTGCCCATCGTTCTATTATAATAGAAATACATATATTAGTACATATTAATTTGATAAATACATTTACAGACATCTGTTTTCAAAATCAAAATCATCATTCGTGTACACGCTATAAAATATATACTAATTGCGAATATAAATTATTCTGTGTATATATATGTAAATACATATTATAATACATATTATTTTATTTTCAACATTGGAGGGCCAGTGTGAAGTTGCCCCCCCCCCCAAAACTGAATTGCTTATAACTTTTGAACTAGAGGAGGACAAACAAAAATTCCAACAGGGCATTCGTGGGCAAACGATGGGCAAACATTTGCAAAAAGAAAATTTTTGATTTTTCAACATTGGGGGGCCAGTGTAAAGTTGACCCTCCCAAAATTGAATTGCTTATAACTTTTGAACTAGAGGGGGGCAAACAAAAATTCCAACGGGGCATTCGTGGGCAAACGATGGGCAAACGTTTGCAAAAAGAAAATTTTTGATTTTTCGACATTGGAGAGCTAACTTCACACAGGTGTTCTGAATTGAATCAATCTGAGATTAACGATAATTAATATTTCCTGAACCAAGCTTTGCTTCTCTCTCAACAAAAATATTTAAAATGTAAATTGTAAATTATTAATAATTAAATAACGTTTATATAAAATTATAATTATAATTTTTATTTTATAAAAATTAACGTTTATATAAAAATTGAAATATGTTCAAAAATTAATTGATCTACAAAAAAAAGCTGAATAAAAAAGCTGGTTGATGACTACTCTTTGTAAAAAAAAATGACTCATAATATTAAAACAATACCTTGTAACGAAATTAATTACGAACTGCATACTGCGATATGTTGCTACAATTACGGATTATCTTTCTTTTCTATCCGATTTTTGTGGAGGTTTTTTCACGTATGTTTCCCTCAACTTGTTTCAACGCTGTTATAAATAAGCCAAACAGTTTATTCCCACACTCGGAATGTTCTACACTTGCTACAGTTGAAAAAAGGTAGCGCATGTACTATATACCCTATCTGAGGCGCAATAAGAGCCGTAATGCCCGACGCCATAATTCCACCGTTAAACGGCCGGTTGACGTCTGACGCCGTGAAAGCGCGACAGGTCGATCGATCGCCTGACCGGCTTGATCGGCGTCCGTTATTGCGCGTGATGAAAAAATCTAGTCCCTTGGGCTCTCCCTTTCACGGTGACTCATTATGAATATCAATCAATCTGCGTCATTCGATCCGTTCGTTATCATCGCGATGTCGTGAAAGTAATCTCGAACGCAACGAGTTAGTAGTCAAGAAAGAGCGACAATAACTTTAATAGCTTTTAGTGTGGATTATAACTTAATCAGCAAAAGTGTTTTAAAATATCTTGGATACATGATCAAAAATTTTCATCAAAAAGCTCTAAGATATAGTTATCGAATAACAGATTATCTGAATTAGATAAAACCTATATTGTAAATTTAATTACTTACCTATCTTAGTTTGACATATTAGAATATATTCATAACACTTACATATTTTGTTACAAATGTGAAAGTATTTTAAATAACATTGTACAAACAAAAAAATGTTAGAACATCAATAATATAAATTTTTAAAATTCAATTTTCTATAAGCATTTTCTTGAGTTTTTATTAAACGATTGCATAATGCGCCTATATTACTCTGCAATGCGATTGCATTGTTAACGATGGTATCGATAACATAAACCAATTTATCAATCAATGAAAATCAATTCCTTTAAGTATTATCGGCTTATTCCTATCTAATCTTCTAATGCCTAAAAAGAGGACAAAAGGAGCAAACGGAGAATGAAAGTAGGAGAGTTAAGAAACGGGGATGCTGAATGCAGCAAGAAGGAGCGACCTTATCTGCAATTCTCGATACGCGGAACGAATCAGCAGCGAACGATTCTTCATTTTCTCCTCTTTCGGCTTTTGTGCCGCCACGCTATACGGTCTCGTTAATTAGAACCGCTGCCACCGGAGCTCGCCTCGGATCCTCGTTACCCCTTTTTTACCCCTTCTCTCCGCCCCCACAGAGGGAGACAATTGTTTCTCGGGCGTCTCATTGTTCCCCCCTTATCGACGAATAGCGAAGACGCTGCCTTGAGAAAGTCGGAGCAACGCGTAATAGAGATTAATCATTCCCGTTTATACTGCCTCTTCGTTTTTGTTGTCTCGACTCCTTTGAGAAGAGAGACTAGCGGACGTTACTTTCATTATTTTAACGAAATGAGCAACAGGGTTTGAATCAACATCAAAGTTGCCAATAAGTAGAAAAAACTGGTATTAGGATTAATAAGGATACCCGGTCCGGATGCTTTCATGTAAAATCACATAGCGGATTTATTATTTTCGTAACAATACGTGTCGTTTGCTTTGTGTTTTCGTAGGCTACGTAACTGAAATGTGTCGCTGCTTGTGTGGAGCGGAAACATTATTTCGTGCTAGAGCTTATTTACTTTCTCGAACTCCAACAGCTGGGGCGTATATGATAAAGTTCATGTAACGCGAGTAAAACGTATCGAAGTTTGATTACTCGGATCACGGATCACAGGGGAACGAGCTCAAGTTACACGTCAAAATTTGCGTCTGTCGTCAAGCAACTTTCGGCATTTAACGGAACACCCGGTATACTTGTAGAGAGCATTTACCTGTTATTAGCCGCCGCTGTTCTTCGAGAGTACGTATGTGCCTTCCGTTCATACGACTGGAGGAGTCTGGAAACAGAACAGAATGCGGGTGCAATTACGATTAGCGCCACGCTAATTACCATCTAATTGCCTAATTACGGTCGAGTGCTATCTATTTTCAAGCTGAGACGGATCAACTTATTATCGGAAAGGTAATAAGAAACTCATGACTTGCAGGAGTATCATTAAATGCGCTCGAAAAGATTTAATTACTTTATTGTTACACATATGGACGTCACATTAACAAATATACGCATAAACAGGCATTATTGCGTCAAATTTTTTAATATCAATTTCCTCTGTGGACTCGAAAGCAACTTTTGCTTCGTGTCCCAGCTTATTTTGGTTTAATTAGTTTTTAAAATTTAATTACGTTAACTGTGTAATTAATTGTACATACATAAATTAATCATAACGCGCGATATGCACATATTGCGAAAGCTACGTGGAATATACATGTGCAAACGTAGTTCAAACAAACCCGGCATAAATCTTCACGCGCGTAATATAAATCAATCACCCCGCGAAACGCGGAGGTAGCAAAACAAAAAGATTAGCATGCAAAATATTAGCGGGAAATTGTCACGAACTCGATTACAATCTGCTCGTCCGCGCTGCATCGCGTTTCCCCGTAATCAAATGCACATAATACGGCACGGAGATCGATAATCGCGTAACCAATCCCGGCTCCACAATGTGGTCTCTCTCGTGGACCACACAGGGGATCTTACATCTCGGAGCGAGCGGAAAGTAAAGCGTTCGCCCAGAAGCTTATTATGCGCTCGCGGCCAATAATAAGCGGCGTGTCAAACGCAATGTGTGCAGCAAGGTGGTGCAAGGTCGATATTGTACCTGCCCATGTTATGCAGTTGCAGCGCACATTCGGACAATTGCATAGCGGTCCTCGACCCGCGAGTCCCGCGACGTCGCACGGCGCCAGCAATTTTGCTGTCGCTAAAGTTCTGACCGCCTTTATACGGTTACAGAACGAGGTTAAGATAGGATCGACGACCGTCGCCGCCATTGTCTTTTCGTACTCACGCTTTCGAACGATTTTCGTGCACTTGTTATCGCTCGACGCTACGAATGCGAGCCGCGGGCGCGTAACAGTATCGACGATAGGCGCCAGCCCCGTTTGTAATTAGCACCAAACGCGGCGTGTAATGGTTTCGGTCCGCGTAAAACACGTTTAAACGTGTTACTTCGGAAAATATCCTACGAATGCTTTTGAAAAACATGAGAAAGAAATTGTGCTGCGTTCGATGTTGCACATAAATATTCTTGAAAATTTACCCAAAATAGGTATTCAACAATATTAATGACGGCACTTTAACGTAATAACTACGAGAAACGTTACTATTTGGTTCATTTTAAAATAAAATTCGACATTACAAATTTTCATAAAATATATGATAGTTAAATATAGTTTGTAATACTAGAATATGATAACCGTCAAATGGGATATATTTCAGAGTTATCGTATGTTTATATAAATATCATGCACATCGCTTGCAATTAACTTCCCATGGAAGAGTCCTTCAAAACTGTTAAATTCTGTTTGATTATTTTTGGATTGAATTTTATAACATGTGATGTGTCTATTAATACTTTATATTAATAGACATTTTGCCGTGCGGATGATATTTGTTGTATTATACATAAATTATTTGATTTATATGTATCGAGAGGAAGGTCTTAACCTTCACTTCGTTACGTAAAAAAAGGGGGGGTGCACAGATGGTCGACGTCGTAAAATTCTTAGCGGAAAACGCGCTTCTGATATATAACGCGGAAAATGTGCTTATTTGGAAAACTTCCTTAGCATCGTAATTTGCGGCTGTACATAAAACGTCAAGGGAGCTACGTCTAATTAATACGTGATGCGGAACAAATGTTTACAGTGTAATGAAGTCGGTAACGTGCCAGACACGCCTGGTTAACGTAGATTAGAATTTATCGTGTAATGCTGAAATATATGGGGTTACGCTGTGGTTGTGCAAATAAAATAACAAAAAAAGCTATGTTAATCGACGAGATGAAAAAATTAAATTGTGTAGTGATTTTTTAAAATAAAATACAATTTAAAAAATTTTTAACATACAGAAACTTTGATATAAAAAATTTTGTTATTAGTTATGCTATTAATTTCATTGGAAGGATAATTTCCTTTTGTTATATATCCTCCTCGTTAATAATAATTCAAGAAATGAACGTATTAAGACGGAAAGGGAAAAAGCTGCGACGTCATTTTATCTCGTCACTTATTCTCGTTTATTAAAAACTCTATTTTAACATAATATGTATATCATTTTAAGAGAGAATTTGATTTAGCTTATTTAAAAAGTTCAAACATAGATGGAGATAAAAAAGTGGCATATACATATATAAATATATATATAACTTTCGGATAGTTCTTAATTTAACGATTGATATCAGCATCAGTAATATGAAAGTCAACACGTAAATGTATTAGTCACAAATATTTTAGAACTTTAGCGCGCATATATTCTCAGAAATGAAAAATATCGAAAATGAATAACATATTTAACACTAAAACTACCATCGCCGGTCAAATAACCGTTTTTAAACTTTTAATTAAAAATTCTGCATTCAATGTTATCGCTTTTCCTTAATTGACGTCACGACTTTTCCTAAATATACATATAATCAATTTTTCAATAACTATCTCTCTTCTTCTTTCGTTTCTTCCAATTCAGTTGAAAAAAAATTCAATTGGAAAAAGTAAAACTTTTATTTAAAAACCGGTCATTTGACCGGTTCGATAGAAATAGGTATATATAAATTGTCGGTAGCTTTAGTGGCGCGAGACACTACCGTGTCTCTTGATTAACATGACTGAAACGTCTTTTAGATTGGCCTTCCAAAAATAACAAAGTTCAAACAGAACCTGAATAATGAATAACATTTAACGCTGTCGATAAGGCGAAATAAATTCGATCGTTCCTAACGGGATGCAATCACAACACCGTTTCCGTTTCCGGTAGTCAATCGTCGATCGAAATCGAACCTTACGCATTTGCCCGTGTTCTATCGGGACATTGACGAACACGCGTTCATTAACATGCGACGATACCCGCGTCTATCTAGTCACGTAGGTTTAACTGTCCGACATGTCCGGCCATACATCGGCATTCACCACAAACTTTCTCTTAATACGTTTGTTTAATGCATTATAGCTAAACTCGCAGATAACGTATGCATTGATAGAAGATTCTTGGATATTCGGGAGACGCGAAATCTCTCAGATTCCACAGCCATTTTAGTTTCTATATTTAATAGAGATATTTTCATCAACATTCGCGTTAATTGTTAATTTTAATCATACTGGTTATTCGCTTATTCTGACAGATGGATTAAATAATTTCACCTAATTAATCTTATTAATTAATTATTCAATTCTTTATAAATTTTTGCTCTGTCTTTTCACAGGTAAAAATTTCTGGCACGGAAAGAACGGTTTTGCTGAAGTATCTAAAAATTTAGTTAGATACAGATATAGAAAATAATTATATTGGACCATTCAAAATAATTATGTAGGACGCTCAAGCTGTTTGCTAAGATGTCAAAACTTTTTGCAGCATTGTCATTATGCTTGAGCGTCCTACATAATTATTTTGGATGGTTCAACATAATTATTTTCAGATCTGTATCTGGCTAAATTTTTAGATACTTCAGCAAAACCGTTCTTTCCGCGCGGTTATTTATCTATTCATTAGTATATATGGTAGTTATGCCATGACAACTGCAATATTTAATTACTTCTATTCTATCTAAGTTTCTAATCATGCATTCCTTTACGAAAGATATATTATTATGTTTACATAGCATCTAAATATAAATTACCGTTCATCAAAAATTATCGCGTGAACATATGTATGTATAAACATGTATCAGAATGTAGTGAAGTCTATAGAGCTTACACTACTGTATAATTAATATTGGTTTTTTCAGAATTTTTATTAATTTTGAGTCTAGTTATGTGTTATGCTTGCAAAAGGCTCCGTTTACATATTCAATATCATTATTACTTTTAATACATAACATATAGTTTATGCAGACGAAACATTAAATTTGTAACACTTCTTGAAATAACAAATCGCATAGTCTTTATTCAAAAAGAATTAAATGCCTTTTATTAGATTTGACATAGAAGCACTCGATGCGTTTCACGTAAAAGCCGTCCACTCGATCCTCTCTTTCAGCCTCATCTGGTATCCTAAATGCGAAATCCGAGATTAATCCGGTGGCGCTGACAAAATTTGCGGATTAAATCGCTCGGATTCGGTAATCGAAAAGTGACGAGGAGATATTCGACTGGCAGACAGATTATTCGACAGACGTCACATATCGTGTCAAAAATGCGCGAGTCGAATTGATGCCCCGTTGTATTCTGAGGTTCGAAAACGACAGGATCAGAGGTTTGAAAGGGAGAAATGTAAACGGAATAGAGTATGAGCTTCATTTACATCTTGCGACGCTGTCAGAACAATACAGATGCATTAAAAGCTGGCATTAGTTTACTTATAAAATTACGTATTTAAGAGGATCAAGTACAGGATATCGTGTCTTGGAGACACGTCGAGAAATTAACTATGGCAAATATTAGAAATGAGCACTGGATAACTTGCTTCCCTTCTCCCCTTCCCCTTACTCGCGATTATCACTGACAGAATTTGTGCTATCTATGAATAAATATTTTAGATGTGGCTTTGCAATAATCTGGTTTGAGCCCAATTTCGCCCGACCTTACTGTCATACTAACGTGCTTAAATTGTTACTGGTGTTTAAATTTTTTTATTAACTTTGTATAACAATTAAAACTAAAATTTAGAACAAACAACTGCCTGTGTAAAGTTAGCCCCCAATATCGAAAAATCAAAAATTTTTTTTGCAAACGTTTGCCAATCGTTTGCCCACGAATGACTCATTGGAATTTTTGTTTGCCCCCCTCTAGTTCAAAAGTTATAAGCAATTCAATTTTTTGGGGGGGCCAACTTCACACTGGCCCCCAATGTTAAAAAATCAAAAATTTTAATTCGAAGGATTGAATAAACGCACATTACGTTGCCTTCTCAGTCCCAACTAAATTGAACATCCCACCGACGTACATAATCCCACATATATAATTTTCTACTTTATATATTTTATCATTCAATATGTAATACTCTATTTTAATATAAAACATTTCATTTATTAATTTAAACTAGTGTTAGAGAAAATATAATTATTGAATAATGTATAACAATTTTTATAAGCAAATATTTATAAATGTGTTTATATTTGATAAATACATTTACAGACATCTGTTCTCAAAATCATCATTCGTATACACGCTATAAAATATATACTAATATGTATTTACACAGAATAATTTATATTCGCAATCAAAAAGAAAATAGCAGATTTGTCAATTAATAAAATTATCAATTTTATTAATAAAGGCGTAGCAGCACGCCAGCAGCCTATGGTGAGATTGGGTGGAAGTAAACTGACAAGAAGCATGATTTGCCTATAACTTTTAAACTAGAGGGGGGCAAACAAAAATTTCTAGTGTGAAGTTGGCCCTCCTAAAATAATTTTTTTAATAACTTTTTTACTAGAAGTGTGCAAACGAAAATTCAAAATATGTATAGATGTGGAAACAATGAGCAATCAAATGAGCTACAAAAAGTTTATTTTTTTAATGTTGAGGGTCTAACTTTACATGGGTGAGACAACTATTGGCTTTGTTATGTCAAAAGTTGGCTCTCTAAACGTATTTTAAATTAATAAAAATTACAGATTACAACTGATTTATAAAATTTATTTATTTATTAGTTACGAAAATCTATAACGTATAATGTGAGTAGCAGCGTAAGCTTTGAAAATATATTTGCCTCGATTCGGTAGGCTGAATTACCGTCACCTGAATAAACGTTTCTATGTATTGGTTTAATCATTTAACGCTTAAGTAGCAATCAGTATTGTTTAACATAATACAGTTCGAAATACACGTACGTAAATCATAATTTGGGTTAATTCGGGCATCGTGAACGCACTTCTCATACTAACCACGGGAAACATTGCAAACTGACATTTACAGTTGCGATCAATTATATGTGTAACATTAAAACGTTCCCTTTCGTGTGAATATTTTACTTAGCGCCGAAAATTAACCTATTCGTTACCATCGTTTCCCTACTGAGCATAAATTTTCATTTTATGAAAAAAAATGGTCATAACTGATTTATCTATCGATAATTGAACATTTTATTAACATGCAAATTTTCCACAGACTTATTCGCGACCTATTTTCTTAATTCATGCTGCCAATCGGGATTTATTTTAAGTAAGACTAATCAAATTCCCGATAATACATAGGTCGCACAAATAATAGCACCAGTAAAAAGCAACATGTTTCAGAATAAGAACATGAAGCAAATACAGTAAACCCTCGTTAACACGAACTC
>NJRL01000028.1:68027-127647 GCA_003063815.1 Aphaenogaster rudis | reverse complement strand
GCATGTGATAATATTTATCGCAATAACCGATGATGTTAAGAAGAACGTATTCGTTTTCGTGTGCACCATTACTAGGTCAGGTGTATAATAAACTTTAATTTTTCTAAATCGCCAGTAAGTAATAAACATATGTAATAAATTGTAAGTCGACCTAACTGGCAAGAGATGGTATTCTATTAAATACGACGTATCAACCATACGGATTGTGGTCCTCTACGTGTAACAAATTTAATATTAATAAATGCTAAAGCATGTATTATATTTTCCCCCTCCCCCCGAAATTTAATAATATAGTAAAAGATGTTATGTTCATTACGACTAATTTCTAAAATACAACACTTAGAAGAAGTTGTACTGAAAATTTTTATATAGAACAAAACATGTCAGTTAAAACATATCAATTTAAACATGTCAGTTTCATTGCTTTAATAAATATTCAAAAAGTTAAATTGCTACTTTTATTTTATATCTAAAAAAAACACTCTTTCCTTATTTAAAACTTTAAACCCTACTTTATTTTCTACTTTATTTATAATAATGGATATACGATTCTTTACCTCTAAAGTTATATATATATATATATAACTTTACACGGAAAAAACAATAAGGTTGCCACAACCACAATAATAGTAACATTTGGTACTGCCACGTCCTGTGGTTGTCATATTCACATTGTTTTGTGTAGTGCATCTATATATGTTTGTCTCAACATTCACTATGTTTGCTGTACCAAATGCATATAGTTGCCTTCACATCAATGTGAATGTGACAACTACAGGACGTGGCTGTACGAAATGTTACTATTATTGTGGTTGTGGCAACCTTATCGTTTTTTCCGTGTACATATACATATATAACATATACATATATACTTCTAACTTTTAACCGTTCTTAGAGAACAGAGAAAATAAAAATCGATCAATAAAATCGGTCAAAACATTACTTTCTTCAAAGTTACTTATAAAACTTATGAAGAATATTTTCAAGCTTAAGATCTTAATTAAGATATTATTACCCATTGCTATTTACTTCAAAAAGTGACCCGGGTCATTCGGTAATGCTCTCTAATATAAAAGGCAGAATTTGTAAAATCAATATTCACAGAAAAGTTCGCTTCATAAGTTCTCTAATGAGTTAAAATTGAGGATAGAAGCATCTTCTGCTATATACCCTTTTTATATCTCTCAAAGATAACAGTCTTGAATAAATATAGGAAAAATATTTGATCGACTTTACTCCTAGGTATATATAAACACTTGATCTGTAACTTATTGTCCACATTCATCACAATAAGTTACGATATTACGACCTCAAATATGAGGGCTATTTGTAACTGAAGGAGTTACGGTAATTCCATCGCTAAGTTTAGAACCGATGCGGGCGAGAGTTAAGTATTTAAGACGCTGTTAAAGTTTCACAGACTTTCCCGTAGACTCACTGCCCGGGCTTTTTGAAGTGAGCAGCTGCAAGGAGCTCTGCTATATATAAAGCACGTTCAGGACACATACGCTCCCGCGCTCTCTTTCTCTCCTTCTCTTCTTAGTCTGATATGCCCGGAAAATTCTTCTAAATATTTGATCGCGTGGCCCAGTCCGGATTTTACAGGCCGTACAATAATCCTCGCGGTGCACGCCCTCAGCTAACTCAATTCCCCTCTTTCTCTCCTCGTGCTCTAATAACTCGACGAAAATTAAGCTTATTCTTGTTATCTCCGCTCTCAATCCGCGCGCCACGGACTCCTTCCGCGCGCGCAGGATTAAATTTGTCTAACTCCAGTCGAGAACCGCATATTCTTTCTACCTAAGCAAAATAATTGACGTTGACCTAATAAATTAAAGAAGAATATAATGCAGTGCTCGCCTTTACTTTGTCGTAAGGTAAATAATATCGTGAAATAGTTTTTTTCTAATGATTTTTGTTTTAAATGTATGGTTTGTACCATTTTAGTAGTAGCTCGATACCGATTAATATTTTTCATACAATAGAAATTTAATATCAGAAAAAAAATTATATTAAGACTTTAGATTCTTGCAGCTATATCTGATTGCGACATTACAAATAGATTAGCTGTGAATACCGAAATAGCTTCCTTTTGGCATTCCATTTATTAGAATTCTATTAGTATGAGGCTATAAACTTAGAAATTGTGTCATTAATTTCTTCGTCTCTAAATTAATCAGTAGATATAAGATAAGAGAGAGAGATATCAAAAGTTCAGCTGTCTATTCTTTTAATGGCACGTGTAAATTTGAGTTATTTCGAAGTTTGTCGCAACAAACAATTTAGGAGTTCTGAAATATGCATGAGTTTTCGCTTCTGATGTCATAATCAAATATCATTGCTGTAACCGGTAGAATATTTAACGTGTGACGAATTTTGTTTTCGATATAAATAGATGATACAATAATACTCGCAATATTATATTTCGCTTTGATAAATTTTATATTGCTGTGTAGTACACAACAAAAATTGAATTTATTTATATTAATAGATGCAACACATATAAATTTAAAAATTATATAATTTTTATCTTTTGTACTTTCAACAGAATTAAGAGTGAGTTAATAGAATAAACAAGGAGTGCCAGTTACTGCTCACCGTTTATATAGTGTCAAATCTAATTTCGTACAGTAATATTAGTAATGTTACTAATATTAATATTTATAGAATTCTTTAAATGTTCTCTCCGCGCTCTCTTTCAAAATTTGATCTCTACATATATCATTCATAGCATTTTGCATGCATGACAACACTCATTAATTTCTTTAATATATTTCTACATCAAGCAAGTTCATCAAAATAAATACTAACGAAAACAGAAAGGTTATCTAAGATATATCGAAAAAATGTTACACACGCCGAAAATATAAACTACTCCCACGAACAGACATTCTCCCCTTCTCTCCCACGCTTTATAGCAGGCTTTAACTTCCAAGACGACTAACATGCTATAACGCAGTCAACCTCAGTCATCTCGCGCAGAACGTTCGCAGCGGAAGGTAGAGGTCGGAGAAATTGATCGCGATCGAAATCGTTATCCCGTAGTGTCCAACACTTCTCTATTACTTCGCGATTCTCAATGTAAACATACGCTGCTGTGGAAAAATTATTGCTCAAAACTGTTATTCGTTTCTCGATGATTAAATTTTGTTACCTACATGTGGAGAACAGTGTTCAATAAAATTGTTAAATAATTGTACATTAATAAAGCACTCAATTGAGTTTAAAAAAGTTATTTATTTATAAAGTGTTCGAATTTTTAGAACATTTTTAATTGCGGCAAAGTTATGATAATCTCGTTTGCATTATGGCTAAAGCCATGAATATTACCTGCCTGATAATATATGCGACATTAACAAGTTCGGAACATACTTTAATCTTCCGCAAATGTATGGGAAAAAATTCTTCATCAGAAAAAGATATTATTTGCACCCTTGATATATAAAACATTGACATAATGACTCATTACGATGTATTTATTGTTTCCCTTCACGAAATATTTTATCAACGAAGTAGATAAATATCGAGGAACATTGCCGATACAACCCGGAGCGACTTTTCAACTGTACAAATCCGCGGCAGTTGTTTCGTGAACGAAAAAAGTATTACGACTGCAGCAGACTAACACGACCGGTGGGGAAAAAAAAGAAACAAGCTTTTGCACCAACCGAAAACCGTAAAATGCACCGTAAAGCGCGTTACTGCGGGCCATTTAGAAAGATCGATCGATCCCGTGAACACTTTCAGAATGATCGATGCACCGTCCCAGTATGCCGGTTCCTTTTTCCAAAATAGAAGGCTGGAATCGTTGCCTCTGCGGAGATAAATCACCGATTTTCTCCAGTAGTGTGTATTGAAAAATACGGGAATCATAAATTGTGGTAATCTTGATAATATACAAAGTTTCAGAAAGCAATATATTATTTATTATCGTGCGTGTATTTAAAAAGTCACTTTTCTTTATATCTATCAAACGGAGATATCAGCTTATGTCACAATTTCTCAGCGTATGTCAAAGTTTGATCGAACTAACCGATCTAGGCGTCGCGACTCAAGAATTGTAAAATGCGCCAATTGTTATCTGATGTACGATTTACATTATTTCTTGAATACAGCAAATCGACGTTTTTCTTTTTGACTAAAAGCCCTCTTAATACACGATGAAATACAATGACCGTGTAATATATTTTCATTTCATGTTTTCATTATTTCTTTAAAATCTGATATCTCATAAAAGAGATAAAAGTGTTTTAATGAAAGCTTACAAATAGTGTTCCCCTTACGAGAGGAAGAAAGAGGAAGGAGCAGAAACGAAACTCGTGAAACAAGACAATGAATCCTATATGTCGTACGATAGTCTACTATTTCCTGGCTATTTATTTAAAGGGTCTGCTACAATCTTTGAAGTTATACTCCGGCCATCCTCCGGACCTTGTAAAATGCACTGCTGATTTTGACGTAAGTACATTTTCTTTTTTATTATATGTATAATTTCCAATCAGAAATATTAAAAAGTATCCGCTTGAAAATGTAATACTTTCATCTCATTCCAGTTTAAAAACCCTATTATAATAAATATCATATTTCCAATGAATATGTTGAACTACTTTCAGAAAAATTTATATAACGTTTATCTCTTATTTTTATTTCATTATATCTAATTATGCACTTTGTATTTTTGAGATTTTTAATTAAAAAAGTTTTATTAAATATTATTTCATAACTTAATTATGAAATAATACTTAAGAGAATTTATATTATATTATTACAGAATAATTAATATAAAATATTGTTAATATTTTATATGGACAAAAACTTGTATAGATTTTTAAAAATAGAATATAAAATATAATGTTAGGTATTGCAAAAGAAAATATAAGTTTATCAATATAGTCTTCGCAGACAGAAAGTGTCTATTACCAAATAAAGGCTACGATATTTGATATCGGCAAGGATGCGTAATGCTACTTTGTCGCTCGATTATGGACGCTTATGTGCGTGATTATCGTACAGGATGTCCTCGACAATTTTCGAGGTCTGGTTTCTCCATAGCTCACCTGTGCCGCCCGGTGGGGTCGGTGGATACCCCTTGCGGGCAGCAATGTGCCGCGAACGGATCGCGGTGAGTCAGCAACGATAAATCGAGCGATTTATGAAGCGGCACGGCCAACGACCATTCTCGAGGAATAATGTCGGGATCGATCTACGACGTTGAGGCGGGTCGTCAGAATTTTTAGACGCCCATCAGCCTTGTTAATTGTCTCGGACAAAAGTCGGGACGCTCTTTTATATGGCATGATGGTTAAATCAATTCTCGATCATAACATTGAACCACTCAGAACGCGAAGATGTTCTTAGAAGAATATTTTAAACATACAATCATATATATTTTTTCATCTGCTGAGCGAAATAATTCGCGAAAAGATTTGTAAGAATTTATATTGTAAATTTTATTATACAGAGATATAATTTTTTGCTTTTACAACATTTTATTTTGTAGTAAATGTTTATTAGTAAATTTACTTTTTAAAATTTATTTATATATCGTCATATAACTTTCGTATGTAACAGTTCAAAAACATATTTTTATGCCAGATTTACGGATTATTTATAAGATTAATTATTCTTAATAATACGACATCAATATTTTCCGAATTATAGAAAAATATGAGAACAAAGAACTTTTTAAGAACTAATCTTTAGATATATTTTTCCTGTAAGCAAAAACTAATTTCAAATTTGGCGAAAATCTATTATTAAAAGCTTATTCTGGAATATCCGTATATACGATAAAATATTAATTATAAGTAAAAATATTTGCTTGATAGATAAATTATATTGCAAAGTATCATAAGCAGATGAAAAAATCACAGATAGTTTTTCTAGTAAACGCATTTACTAAAGTGCTGAGCAAAGCCTGTTTACATTAATTACCTGCGGTATCTCACAATTTCCTTGATAACTTTTATCGGACAGGACTAATTTAATCGATCACGCAAGAAGCTATACGGCTAATTAGTGTCACACTTTTTACGCCCATTTTACGATCTAGATATACACCGTGGCCATTAGCGGTATTACAAGATCACATCACAGCTCGTTACGATAAATTACTGTAGCATTACGCGAGAGAATGTGATTTGTAAATATTTTTGCGCAAGAAATTACCAAGAATGGCAATCTGTTGATAGTCCGTCTGACATAATACAATAAATACCGCGTTTATTAATATCTGCAAATTATGCAAAGTATTAAAAAACTACATATACGAATTTCATACCTATGTAGTTTAAACAATCTAAAATCAATTTTTTTCTTAACGCAAATTTGTCTCAATGCTATTTTCTTTTTACATCTTTTTAATTTCTAATATTCAGTATCTTGGTAATTAAGCGTTGTGTTAAAATTCCGTTCAAGTAAAATTTATTTGAAATTAAATGAATAAGAATTTTTTTTTATTATCTCTATTTGCACTGATGGAAGTTACTTCGCGGAGGGCCGTTTAATTTCAATCACTTAAAAAGAAAGTCCTGCCAGTTTCATAAGAACTTTTTTCTCACTTAAGTATTCTTAACACAATGCGAAAGTTTATATATGTAGTTCGTTTCTTTTCAGCGCCATACATACATTAAGTACTTTTTTTCTACAAATTATATTAAAACTGTCAAGTTATCCCATCGAAAAAAATTTCCGCGAGCTTTCACATAATCTCTTTAAAAATTATGCAAAGATTTCAATAGCGCGCGCCGTAAGCGCGCACGATATTTTGATCCCACGTGTAATCACAGATCTCTACAGTTACAAATTTTTCCCGGATTCTCTTGAAATTTCTCGAATTACAATGTTACCGTAATAATCGCTCAAATCTGAATGCCACGGCCTCGAATTCATTTCGATGCAGATTCGTTCGTTGATTCGTTCATTCGTTCAGCTCTACACTCCGCGGAATCACGAAATTTAGAAAGTGAATATTTTGTATTTGCATGCTCGAAAAGAAATTTATTTATCCGACGCGACGGCAACAAGGTTTATTCGAACGGACATTATGCGGATGTGTCGTGTTACGCGTTCGTGAGCGTTCCAGCACGAGCAACATAAATTAATCGATCGAATAACACGGATTTCATTAAGATTCAAGGCAGCCCGCTGTTGCTTAGATTACAGGATCTAGGATTTCAAAAGAAAATACCATTTTCTACAAACGACGCTTTTCTTCTGCATCGATTCCTCTCCTAGCATGCGGAATACAGACGATAGTGTTACGCGCGCGCTGCAATGTTAAAGACGCTCCGTATTTCGTTTATCGCATATTACTCTAGATCCGCGAATAACATTTTGTCGATAATTAAAAGTTGGAGTGCAGCATTTGTTTGAAAGTCTAAGGAAACTGCAGTAAAAATGCATTACACCTAGACGTAATATCCACCGTGGCATTTTTTCTGTTTAAAATAAAACTCGGTCGATCAACAATTAACTTTTTAATAGCACTGTCGCGAAAGCATTAAATTCCGCTATTCCATGCGCCGATCCGACTGAAATGTATCGAAAACTAATTGGGCTTTTTCGATAGATTAACGCACTTCATCAACTATGCGATCGGGAAAATTTGTAATACGCAAATAAAGCGATGAACACAACTTCATTCGGTGTCCCTTAATCCCGTCGCTTTATAAATATCATTGATCATTCGAAAATCTCCTGCATATGCTATTATAGATACATTATTAATTTTTATTAAAGTAGCGACCAGAAAACAAACAAGCAAATATTTCGAGATGATAAATAATAATTTTGTAGTAAAGCAAAAAATTATTTATACGAAATTAGGATAAGTTTATGTTTCATACTATCGCTCTAAACGCTTTTGTGGCTACTTTCAGCTAAGAGCATCTGCTTCGTTTTTATTTACGCGGTCCATTACACATGCGCATGCACATGTGTACGTGCGTAAGGTTAGAAATTATTTCACATTTCAAGGCACGTATTATGAATCCATTCGGAAACGGTTTTGTTCGGAATAATTCCGAAAAACAAAGAACAAGGATAAGGAAACGATAAGAATAAGTATAGGACAAGTATCATTCCGAACGGAATCGTTTCCGAATAGATTCACAGCTAATCATAAATAAGCACGTGACTATTAATAGACGCGAGCATTTACGAAAATTTCTTCTCCATTGCACGTGAGTTCGAACGCGAATCGAACGCAGGTTCTAAATAACGGATCAAACATTCCAGCCTTGTACGGGACCGGCATGTGTGGGAAGTACAATTTGTCTGTGCCGACATGCCGGCGGGAAAAAAATAGTTTCCGATTGAATTTAATGCTCCACGCTGGCTGCGTACACTCCAATCAGCCGGAGTATCAAAGAGCGAATCGAGGCAACCGACGAACGATCAAGAATGAAAAGAAAGGGAGGATGAGAACGGACGAAGATGAAAAAGGCGCGCGATCGAAGGGCAGTAAAAAAAATAATGAAGAGGAAAAAAAAGTAGAGAAAAGAAATGTATAAACGTTCCGCATTAATTCAATTTTCGATTATACGATAGCATCATCGGCCGATTAATCGTCGATCGATAGACCCCCTTAGTTAGTTGTTCGACTGATATGTGGCAATGTATCTTTCGCAAAGCATTTTCTGCCCGTGTAACATTCAATCTTTTTTCGACTTCACGTTTTTTCGCTGTCCCGTCTAATCGGCTTACCCGTAATACGAACAAACACGCTACTTGAATGAAATTTATTACGTTAAATGAATAATCCCGCGTCCTTATCCGCCGGCAGTTTGTAGTCGTCCGTTTAATTCGCCGGAATCGCCCACTCCAATTCATTTACCGCGAGCAACTCACCGTCATATACTTTTCAACCCTCGATTTGACGCCCGCAACAAAATGAATGATATATGAAAGATCTACCGCGCCAATTTTTATCGCGATACAGACATCTCATTTTCTCCATTACGGCGATAAACCCGCGCTCCGCGCTAGATTGGAGCCAATGGTTTTGTTATAAATAAACCAGCCTTAACCGTGTCCAATTTATACGCGTCCCCCTTAAGGGCTCGATCCGCGGTATATACCATAAATATCCTCCCTATTCCCTCGCTCCCGTCATTTTCCAATCTCTTGCCACTCGTGTTATACGGTAACGCGATAATACCGCTTTACTGGTAACATGAAGGATATCCAAATTCTACATTTTCGTTGTAACGATGAAATATCGAGGCGCGCATAGCAAAGTATCATTTCGCCGGTAATACGTAATTGTTGTACCATCCGCAAACAAATAGAAAACAAGTTGAAAAATATAAAACTTTCGTGTGTTCATTATCGAGGACATGCACATTGATATGTAAAATATCCATCAAAAAGTAAAAATCTTAAAAAAATATTCCATGTTTTCCATTATATCTCAGATATTTCATAATTAGATAAAAAGTCGCTCGTAAGTAAAAAGATATCTAGTAGAGCCCATTTATTTGCGAGATGCTCATTTTCTGCACTCTTGTAACAACGAATTATCGGGACGTACATAACGAAATACATAGACCGTATATAATTCAATTACATTGCACGTACAACTATCATCCTGTCTCTCTCTTTCTTTCTAAGGATAAATTGGTATCAAACTTCATAAAATATAAAGCTCTTGTATATTCCTTATATAACATTATAAAGAAAATACTTTACTATATATATAATCATACAGTTAATTTTCATGAGCATTTATAATAAATTACTAAAAATCCGTACGTCAGAAAATATCGTATGTTATAAAATAGAAACGAATGAAAAAGGAGTAGTCGTTTCGATCAATTACAGTTTTTTCCGTTTTTTTTTTGTTTTTAATCAAATTACTTTTTACTTATTTCTCGAATTACACAAGAATGGGTTTTCGGTTTAACGCGGAATATATTCACGATAGCCGTTTTGTCTTTCACTACAAAGGTGCAGAGTTTCGCGCATTCGTAAATTTCTTCTGAAAACAGAGTCGATGACGGCTAGATATCAATATACAAATCGTATTGGTCAATTTTGCAGTACAAAGGAAATATTCTTGTGCTGCAATTTTGCGCACGAGCTCCGAAATCCTTTCTTGGTAGATATTAAATTTCGCATTCCTTTCTCTTAACTTCAATAATGATAAAAACGTTTTATCCATCTCGTATGTACTAATTCTAATATTACCTAGAAAAGAGAAGAAATGCTATTCTTCGCAATTAATCGCGATGTGATTTTATATACGAAATACACAATACTCTATCTACGCATTCTATTTTCATACTGATATTCGCAATTATCAAAAATATTTTATATCAATAAATTGATGCATGTTATTTTTTTCGGTCCAGTTTTAAATTTTGAAATAGATTTTAAAAATATTCAGTTATTATGTTAAGAAAATATAAATATTATGTGTTGCATTCATGTTTATTTAATTTTTCGCAATAACTATAATTTTTACAAAATTAAGAATTGTTAACAGAATTTATCTCATGTTTACAAGTTGTTTACAAATCCCTTCTTAGTTTTATTAAGTTCAAAAGTCAGAGAACAGAATCAATTCAAAGGGAAATGCATCAATGTACCGACCTCGATTCGAACTTGTTGCATTAAACAAGCCTCACTGCACTGTCCATGGATGCATCGAAAATAGCAATCAACCACATCAAAGACGAAACTTCGTACATGTAATCCGAATTCCACATAGCAGGACTTGAATTTCGCGAGGGCTGGGGCAATTGCTAGGGCTTAAAACACATCTACGAACATTTACACGCGGACGATACAGGACGAAATTACAGACGCATCATGATGCGTCGAGACCTATCCAGTGCCGGACTGGATCCTCCAAAAAGGCGCAAACCTTGGATGTTCAGAAAATTTAATAATTAAATGAAGATATAAAAAAATATTTATATATGATAATTTGACAACACATAAGATTAGACTATTAATTAATAATAATAAAAACGTTTCTTTATATAAACGTTATTCAATTTAAAAATTACAAAAGATCTTTCGGTTAATTAAAATTAAATATTAGCCTTAAAATTAGATATGAAGGAACAAGTAAAAAACAAATGAAGAAAAATAATCAAACACGAGTAGATGGATCAGAGCTTATTAGTAGTATAGCCAGAAATTTTTAAATGAAGGGCTAACTTGAAAAAAGTAAATATAATAGGCACTTATGCAGTTTTACAATGCAAACGTGCCTAAAGAAACAACATTTCTTATTTTCATCATTACAATTTTTTTCACTAATTGTAAGAAGAGTCTGGACTGAGGGCGCACAAATTTGTCTATTCAAGGGCGCACCGGCCCGAGGGCCGCGGCGGCACAGTCCGAGCCTGGAACTATCGACCTATTTTCGATGAAGAATCGCGACCAAGAGAAGTTAAACACGTCTGTCGAGGCATATCGATTTACAACAAATTAGAATAACATAAATTATACATTGTGATATTCCTCTTATATCTTTCAGACGATGTAAATCATATTTCTTCCGAGATATATTTATGGCTAATTGCATCATGGCAATTATGAATTTCTTGAATCCGGTGTCACAGTTGTAAAATATAAATATAAGAAATAACGTTATTTCTTCTCAAAATGAAATGTGAGAGATTAACGAATATATATAATTAATTCAGAGATTATGACGTGACGACGATCTGTATTTTTGATATTAACAACGTAATGTTGAATTTACGATAAATTCTCTCTGAACTGAATAATCTCTAAATTAATTTAACCGAGGAGTAAATAATTTAAATACAAATATAAATTCATATACATTGACTAAGAATATAATTATTAAATATTTATTGGATAGAACGCTATACCATGTAATATATAATCATTAATCAAATATAAACAACTTGCATAACTTTCCACCCTTGTTAATCTATTATTCACAGATCTCTCGTTTTTTACGGTTCTGAGTCGACACTATATGCATTTATAGAGTTCTATAATAGTACCGGAACAGAACGGTTAATGTCGAATTTATTAGATGGAACGACGCGGTCGATAATTACCATGCCCGATACGTTTCTGTGTCTAAACAACAGAACGCCGTATCCTTTGGAACATGCCGTTAATCATGCGATCCGCCCTAAAGTTTGCTTAGACTCTGGCTCCCGATTAAGTAAAGAGGTTACGAGAATATATAGGAGTATCCTGACACGTGATCGTTAAGGTTTCAAACGGCACGTAGAAGATGGTTTCGACGTTGAAACCACGGTAATTATCCAATCCCGAAGAACATACACGAGCTGATACAATCTCTCAAATCTCGCATACATCCACTTTCGATATGAAAATAACGCCGGCTATAAATCACGCGACACGCGCATCTCGTGCCGTATACGGAACAATGTTTCGCGCTTTATTTAAATTATTCTGGCGCGGCGCGATGCGACGCAGCTTTACCAGCTGTACTTAATATTATTGACGAAAGAAATATCGATGAAAAACAAGAACTATTCGATAAATGGCGCAGTGGAAACGGCAGTGATTGGAAAATCCGCTGATAAAAATTCTGCTGGAAATATGCGCACTCGATATAACGACAAGATAAACATTTCGGAAACAGTTGCAAATCGACGTAGAGCGCGGCGCCGCGTATTTTTACAATAAACGAGATGTCCAGTGCGCTAACCCGATTGCTTAAACAATATAACTAAAACCAACTCACAGATATAATGCAGATATAATGCAGATACGGTACAGCAGTTTTTACGCTTGTCCACGGATAAATTATTTTTTTTTCGCCTCAATTCCTACATCCACTTACTTAATTGCCCTATTTATCGGTTTAAAAATAGCTTGCAGTAATTAACTCATCGAAGGTATAACGATTGGGAGAATTATTCAAGATCGCTGCATAAATGCGCAAAATGCAAGTGATATTAAAAAAAAGTCATTAATGGCTAATCAATCCAAATGCACTCTTCTATAAATAAATACTAATTAAGTAATAAATGAGGTAGACCCAGAAATCAATTTTCTCATATACAATACAACGCTAGTGATTAAAAATAATTTCAGAAATTTCAAAGCGTCGCGCCTTCAAAGCGACATATATTATTCTTTCAATACTATAATAAAATTTTTATTAATGCCAGGCGGGATTATATTTTTTCGTGCATTATCCTACGTTTCAAGCGAAAAAGCACTTTTAATGATATCATTAATTGACGTAGTAATGAACGTTGTGCCCTCCTGATAAAATCCGAAATAAATCATTCATTAATCGCGTTCGCTCGCTAGCCAGAAGCTGCCGCTTCGATATGGTAATTAAGAGTTGCCCCCGGGCGCGATTTAATTCGGCGAAACTCAGCTGATCGATTCGCATCAAGCGGAGACCGGAATTTATCGGCACTTAAACTACTTTTTTTTAATTTTCGGCAGTTACGCGCCGTGCTCGTGAAAGTGTTGGAAATTCCCGATAATGGTACCGCGAACGATCGAGTCAACCGCCGCGACCAGGCACGAACCGTGAAAAATTTTCAGCAGAGGGCCATTGCGCTGTCCAGTCCTTTTTTTTTTAAATAGTCCGATTAATTTAATCGAAAAGTTAATGAATGCGCGGCCGAACGCTCGCGCGATGATATTACGAAACTTGCTTCCCCGTAAAGTCCATTCCCGCGTGTTTTGCGTGAAGAAGAGGGCTCTCGCGAAATAACATCTTCTTTCCCTGCGGCCGGCGTGGCTTAACGCGATAACACTCGTGATTTTATCACTTAATTTCCGCACCGAAGAAATACCTATTCGCGCGATAGCGCGCAAGTCGACCGTAACGTGAAATCACGACCGTAATATGGCACAGCACCGTCGCTGAAATTGCCGAGACATAAACACGTGGAGCGCGACACGTAAATCAATAAAGCGTAAACGTCTGCCAGAGAATCGTAAAAACGCGTCCCTGTCGCGCCGGTCCAGGACCCGGTCGGCGACGGGATCCAGGATTTTCAATCTTACGTAGATCGATAATCGGAGTTCTCTCGAGAACGACGAGAGATCGGGAGATGTAAGGAACGTCCCGTCATTTTCGCGCATCATCCACTGAAAATACGGGAATTCTTTCCCGTATCTGGAAAATGGAAATGGACTACCGATGTTGGATAACAGGCAGCGGCTGACTATCGCCGCGAAGTAAAACAAAGTTTATTGAAATCTCGAGCGAGCGAACAATTCTTCCCGAACGCGCGCTAACCTTCGACGTCCATTATCCGTCTTTCCGCTGCGAAGCGAAGTATTTTCGTCTAGATATAGGAGATCGCGTTATGAGAAAATACATATTTGCAATAGCTACATCGCGATGGCCAAACTTATTAAACTAACGTTATTAAATTTAAGGTGCGTCAAATCAAGATGATCAAAAAAGTCATTCCAAGATTAAATTCCGATGATGGATTTAAGCCTTTTCTCTCAGGTCTCATCGCGAGCTTTCAAGTCGATAATTAAAAATACTGTTCGTATAACGTTTCTTCTCTCTACAACATTAATATCGCAATAAATTATTTAATTGCTTCTGTTTTTGTTTGACTTTAATCGTTTTCCTCAAATGATAAAACCGTTTGAAACATGAGGATCACAAAAACACAGCAATGCAAGATATTAAATTCGCGGAGAAAAGGAATTGCTTGTCGATACGAGAAGACCAATTTCCCCGCTGATAAGCGCATTTATCTTGATCCCCAGTTCGGCGCGTCTTTTATCGCGACACAAATCTTGCGGTTAATATCGCTTCTCGTCGACCCTCGCGAGTTATGAGTTTTCCTCGCTCATCCCGCCGAACAACCTAGGAAAGGACGACGCCGGTATTTTTACCTAAGTATTAACCGCGAAAGGGAGGGAAAATGGCAGCGAATAATGAGAAGAAATGGCAGTGTATCCCCGCGATCTCATCCAAGTTTCAGAGAATTTTTGGCGACATGAGACAAGTGAGAGTACAATTTACAAATATACTCGCGGCACACGTTCAACAGGAATTGCGCGGAAAGCGAAACAACAGCACCGATATAAATCAAATTTCTTCCGGGAATATTGCGACTTCTGAGCGATGTTCCTGCGCGCATGAAATAAGTTACTCCTAATTCGCTTGCATAGGAAAACAGTCAAAGAGTTGTGAGATCTATTCGAATGCAGACTTTTATTTCCTATAAAAAGAATCTGTCGGAAAAATATTTGCGGTTACGGAAGTAAAAAGCTAAAATTATTATCGTGTGCGCGCGATTACATACTTCTATCATAATTTGGAAGATAATGAAAATTATTTATAATTACATTTTGTGATTAATTTGGCAAATTTGATGGAAAAGAGATATCTTGAATTTTTATCACGGTTTATGGAATATGTTCGTTGACTTACATTTCTTTTACGGCATGAAGCAAGCTGCAGAAATTTAATTATATAACAAACACGTGTTGAAGGAAATACGTCGACTTGTATTTATTGTACATTGAAATAGACTGAAAATCACTAATAAATATAATGAGAGGAAAGATGTAAAGAGATCTTATATAATGGAAAGAAATGAAGAGATCAGAATTTCAACGTTGAGGATCGGATGGTCGTGTCAAATTGGCAACGCCTGGGGCGTTTAAGGCGTCGATGAATCCGCCAAAATCCATGCTAATAATGATAATCGAAATTTGGCTACGGACCGCGGGCTCATCCGTGCCGGCCAATTCGCACAAAGACGAAACGGGTGAAAAAAGGCCCAGCACGACATCAGCGGATCGTTACGACAGGGTCGATCGGTATCTCGCGGCGAAGGCGTGAAGATTGGCTGATCCTGAGAGCGGCGAAACAAATGGGCGAGAAAAGCAAAGAGACGAGAGTGACGGCAACGAAATCACGGCGTTACCACCGAGAGAGGTGTGTCGGATCCTCGTGAATTCTAATCATCGAGGGTGGTATTTTCAGCGCGATACGGGACGGTTTATTTACCCGATAAATTTACGGAACGAATTAAACACGAGGTACACGGCTTCTAATTATAATCGGTTAACCCACGTTGTTTTAATCGAATCTTTCAACAAGAAAATAGCAGGATTAGTTTTAAACTATGTAATTGGTTCAGTATAGCAAATTTGTTTAGTTAGTAGCAAATAGGTAATATGAAATGAATAGAACAGTACATTCCTCTCGCTATAATAAATAGGTATTGATTCTACAACTTGATCGCATAGAAATAGAAAATGCGAAATGAATAATGATATTATGAGAAAAGGTATTTCTCATATTATTTTAATTTGCTCGAATTTAGTATATTTTTATCTCGATTTTTATATAAAGCGGATGAGTAAAAAGTTTAGCTGTTTAGATAATGAGATTTTGCAATGCGAAACAAGCTAAATATATGCAAGAAAAATATTTGATGACCGATTTTCGAGAAGATAAACTTACGCTCATAAGAATATCAAAAATATTCTTATTATGCAAAATATAAAAATTATCGTGCTCCAAAATGTAATTCGTATAACGATTATAAAATATATAATTGCAAATTAATAATAGTTATATAAAAGAGCGAGTAACATGAACTTGATAGTAAATGTCACATAGAAGAGTGAGGCTGTTTCTCATTCTTCTGACGATGGCGACGACATTTTAATTTCATGGGACGTTAAATACATTTTCGAAGACGAAAGAGAGAGAAAGCAAAAAATGAAGAAAGTCTGCAATGAGGAGAGAAGGAGAAAGAGAGTTAGAGCGAAAAGAGATAGAGTGGCTGTTCTACGAGTCTCGGGAATACGTGTTCTCTGAGCTTAATATAAAGTCCGTGGCTAATCCAAAAAATTCGCAGTTTAAATTTCACATAAAAGACTCGACCAGCTTTTCCAGCAAGAATTTTTCATTATCTGCATTTTCACGTAGACTGAATCCCGCTTTAACTTTGTTCGTCTTACTTCGACTATTATGCATAAGGAATACAATACGATAACGTTAATTCGCGGTAATAATCATTGCTAATGAATGAAATTTACAACATTATATGATAAATCGAAGAAGAAAAGCATTGTTACGCTTTTTAGACTAAAATCAAGTGAGATCAAATATAAATCGAAGTACTCCGATGTCATTCCGCGATATCCCAATCAAACTTGGAGTTTCTGTATGAATTATTCAAACTACGATCTGACTGAAATATCGGAAATACGTCATTGTGAAGTCCGCCTGACTGGACATTGCACGGAGTAAATCTTGAAAAGGTACTCCTATGTTTCAAGCATTCCATATTCAGTTATTTATATTAAACGATTAAAAACGGTCTTCTTTTTATTAAAACTTTAACTGTAGAATTTCGCGTGTGTCGTTATAAGTCTTATATATGGGAAATCGATAATTGTAATGAAACAGACAACTTTTCCACTAGACTTTTAATAAAAGTTAATTTTTTAACTGTCTGGCTGTCTAATATCAAATGTTTTATTTAGTTTGTCTCATCTCAGAAACCCGAACAAATTTTATAAAACTTTTGTACTACATCTCGCGTAAAGTTTTACAAGCAATTTCTATTAACTAAGAGTCGCGAATCTATGCAGAAGAGACTACTCGCGTCTTCTAAAACTGTAAGTCGCGTCTGCACGCGCCACATGTAAATTTGCTCAGACACGGTTAAACGCACGTAGACCGCGTGGGTGCCGATAATGCCCTTCTATAAAACACAAGCGTATCGAAAAAGGTATAAAATCCGGCCGGAGAAAGGGAGAAAAAAAGAGAAAAAGCCCCCAAGAGCGCTCGCGTAAATCGAGTTACCATGCGCTTTATTTCCTTTTGTGACTCGCGGCAAGTTGGAATTATCGTTATTTGCAGCTCGCGGCCATGAATTTAGAAGCAGCCTATATATGTCTGTACGTATGCGTGCAACGATAATTCGTCGTTATTCGCAATCGGGAATAACGTTGACCCCCCGTTGGATCTTACGAGACCGCAACGGTTATAACGAGAACGCTATACAGCTAAAGTAATCGCGATTTCCTTTCCATATAAAAAAGGAAATTACATTTCGCTTAATGCTGCACGTTATTTATATCACTAAGTTTTTAGCGTTTAGTTAGAAAGAAAAAATTCTCATACTTCTTTACGTCCACACTATTTTTTATTAAAAACTTCAAAGGAACTTTGTCCGCGTATATACCTTTCTAGGTCGGTATTTTCTTCTGCCAAAACGAAAAGTCTTTTATTTAAATACTTGATTTCTGGTATAAAATTTAGTAGAAATATGGAGTCGATATATAGAATCCCTAAAATGTCAGGATCGACTTAATCAATACGTCCAATCGCTTTATGTACGTATACTAGCGCGAGGCGAGACAGGGCGCCGATTTTTCAGTTTGCTTTACTATTTAGCACCGCGCAAGTGTAACGGGCAAGTTCCACACTCGCAACACGTGCCGTGGAATTTATATTTCGTCAAGCCCAACCCTTTTACGGTCCCTCTTGCCACCTCATATAATACTCTCTTTCGGAAGATTTTACAACTCTCTGCTTCTCTACGTATACAATTCGTGCTGCACCTTCCTTGTTTTTCAGTACCTAGTACGTGAAAGTAAAAAATTTTTACTGAGATCTCGTGTTTCAAAATGTATTTAAACGTGAAATCGAAAAACATTAAAATGCATAATAAACGTCTACGAACTATCTTTCATCCATATTTTATTCCAACGAGATAAAAATATACAGCAATTTTATTCATTCCTTATTGAAGATATTAAAAATAAATCATACATTCCTCCAGAATTAGCAGAATTAGCAAATATTAGCTTTTTGAAATTTAAAATGAACTTTTATTAATCAACTATGGCTCTAATGATAAAGCTTTAGACTGAGAGATTTTTCATGATAACGAAATTTTAGAGAAAAAATGAAATATTAAAACAGATTTTTACCTCAATAATATTCCGATTTCTTTATTGCTAAGATATTGAATATTCAATTTGAAAATCATAAAAGATAATGATCCGTTCAACATTTTGTTCATTAAAATCAGAATTGAAATTAATTTGAAATTAACTCCAAATTTCGCCAGGAACATCGTCTATATTTTCTACCAATTCTGAAGCATTGTATAAGTAACATCTTTTGTTATAGATATAATACCGAGCTATCTCCAAAGACGGATTCACGTATTGTACGACTAATACTCTCGTACTTGAGCCCTAACCTCCACTCGATATCGTGAAATACTCACTGCAAATGCAGCAATATTTTATCCCTCTATATCATCGAATATTTTGGGCTTGTCTGTGATCGAGGTCGAGTGCTCTTTCCTACGAGTGCTCCGCTCTCGAAGATACGTTTATTCGATACCGGCTCCGAGAAATTTTAGGAAAATGCCGAAATTTAAGCGCAAATCAACGAACTCTGACGAGGAAGAAGTAAAAAAATCTACCAAAGCATGATATTTATCATACATGCGGCAATTTTTTACAAAGCTCAATTTAAATAAGTTGTATCTCTTAAAGATGCTGACATTCATGCTGACATCAATTAATGCATAATATTTCGTGGAAACAAATTAATCGCTGCAATGACATGATAAGTCAATCAACTCGACGCATAGCTTTCGATACTACTGCAGGTTTTGATACAAATACCATGTTCAATAGATGCGTTTATTTACGTATTTGCTCATCTGTGGTGTGATATGTACTGTATCTGATGTATATGAAACTATCCCGGAAATTGTAGTATGAACTGATACCAAACGTATGGAATACAGAGTTACTACGTAGAAGATCAGATAAATCTAATTTGATCAAAATCGTGTTATATACATACGTTTTCAATTGCATGTTACTGGCATCATATTTCCTGTATCATTGTAAGGTGCTTACTCGTGTTTGCATACCATTCAAAGGAACTCTAAATTTTCGAATCAACACAAAACGCGAACTATAATAGGATATTCACGCAAGATAGATATTTGTAATATACGCGATAATATACGCGATATTTCATTGTAAACGATTATCAATCTATCGTCCCTCATTATATATAGAAAATTCTTCTACGTTGCAATGAAATTAATTGAATTTCGTTATTTTATTTTGTTTTAAGTATAAAGATAAGTTATCGATAAATATGAATGGATAAGCTATAAAAGATTGAAATAATATTGACGCAAAGTACAATTAATATATAATCCTACATATAAATAATAAAAAAATTAGCACGTTTTTTGTTATATAAATTAATGATTAAGAAAATGTGTGATCGTGACCTACTCTTCTTTTACATACACTTATGTATATTGCATATTACTTTTTTTTTACACTAATTTTTATAATATATAATTTTAGATTTATAGAAGCCGAACGCAGACCTCAAATTTTATGTAGAAAATATATAGAGAAGGAAAGAGAAATAAAAATAAAAAAATACGCCAATATTAATATTTCCCTTCAACGTGTTTTATAAGTATATTCATTTTTTTATATAAATACACACACACACACACACACATATATATATATATATATATGTATTTAATTAATTATTTCTGGGTCCAATCTTCATTATTCATGAGTCGTGAACATGAAAAAAATTAGATAAAAGCATTATATTCCAGAAATGTCAACATTTTCACAATTTTATTTTATTTTATTTCTTATATTTTACGATTTTTTATTATTTAACAATAAACTCAAAAATTATCATATCTTTATGGTTTAATTTACAGAACACTGGATAAAAAGTGTGAGGAATGACAATATCTTCATTAGATTTGAAGACTATATCTCTGTTGCCAACATTATTCTATCATTCTTCTATCACTTTTCATCGAGCATATTTTAGCTATATAAATATTTTCTATCATTTTTCAATTTCTGTATATTAGAATTTAAATTTCCTATAAATTCGAAGTAATTTGTGAGCTCATAATTATTATATTCTTTTCATAATAAATTACCAAAATGTGCCAGTGAACAATCAAATGTGCCAAACCAGTTAATGATACGTTGATAGCGATAAGCCTCATTCTATGTATATGAGGTTGTGCGTGTGCATTCTTGTATGCACAATGGATCGATGGACATTATACATAGTCCAGAGTTAAACATTGCGCTAATCTATTCTATCCCATCCGTTTCAAAGCAATGGATCTGCGAGATGTGATATCTGTAGTATTCACAGATCCATTACCTCGGATTAAAATAAAAGATTTAACACTCACCGATACAACGCGTAGTGGCAGACTTGTAAATGCATTGAAATTACGTTGATCTACAAAATACAAATATAAAATTTAAATTATTTTAGCGTCTAAATATTTATATATATGAAAGGATAATATTACGCGCATCGATTTCTTTGCTCGTCTTTTAAAAAGATTTTTTAGATGTAAGCTTCTATAAGATTTTCTAGATAAAAGCCATTTTTTCTCTCTAATTTTTATCTAACTTCGCCAAATAAACAGAACTAGACGATTATTTTAGTAAGTAATAAATAATATATAAAGTAATTATATATATAGAGGGAAGATGCCAAATGGACTAAGATGCCAAGCATCCATGATTCAGAATTCATTTATAAGTTTATAAGTTAACTACTACTTTATGTTCCTTTTATAGTGTTTTCTAATACTGTATATTCTTTAAATAACAAATACATTTATTTAAATTAATCGAAATATATATATTATTTCTTTTATACATTGTTAATTCCTTTAGGTCATTTTTAACTATTCTATAGGTCGCCACTGCTCCTATTCAATATGTTGTTAATTTCGACACCTTGTTTTAGTTAAATTAACGACAAATGTGGTCATTTTGACATACACATGGTTAAATGTTAACCAATGTTTTAGTTAAAGTGATGACATATTGGATAGCAGTGGCGACCTATAGAATAGTTAAAAATGACCCAGAGGAATTAACAGTGTAAATTAAATACAAAATGTTTGGCCTCTTCCCCCAATTACCTTAAATACTAAATTACGCTTACCTTACGTTGCTCCGCCATCGCCCGATGCCTCCCAGGCCTCCTCCTCTTCCTCGTCTCAGATTCCTTCGTCGTACTCACACGTCACTCGCGAAAACACGATTAATTACGATCGCGCGCGCACTAATCACCAAAATACGACGATCTCGTGGCACTTTACGCGACATTTCCGACGTTAACCGTACGCGACATTGAATTCCGCGAAATACATGAAATATTATTAATAAACGGTCGACACATATCACGCCTTGCCGTTACTTGAGTTACTTGATCAAGCGAAATTCACATATTGCTACGCGTTCTCAGTAAACAGTAATGATATTCGAAATAATAACGGATAAATTGCATTTAATAAAAATTTTAAGTGCGACGAGAGATATATTCGAATCCGCAATCCGTATCGTATGTTAGTTAAAGAAGTTACTATTTCCCATTTCCATTTGGATGTCGTTAAAGAAGAAATTACAATTTCCATCCCCTGTCGCGTTTAACTGTTACATTTCAATTAAATACTTGTCTGTGCCTCGTTTACGAAACGTTTACGAAACGTTTACGAAAGTTAAAAAAGTTTACTAATCTCGCGGCCTGATATATAAACGTTAACTGTTTACAAATATGAACCGTATTTTCTGCTAGTTGTCACGATCGCGTCCTGAGCGATAATGCGACGGCACATGGCCCGCGCCGCGTCCTACGCACACAAGTCTCACCGCGCGAACGATAACAAAGCGACTTTATGCAAACAACGGCGTTGCACACCGCTAAAAACAAGCGCCGAAACTGTGCGTTTACCAATTTGTCGCCGCTACGAAATATTTAACGCACACTACGAGATAAACGTATGTCGAATATTCTAGCCTTGTGTCTCAAACTAATTATTAATCCTTAACCCACGAGATGCGGTATGTGATATCGCCCGCAGTTTTCAAGATAGCAATTCGTTTTTTTTCTCATCATATTTGTCAGAATCGATTTTTAGGATTTTAGTTTTTTAAAAAAGATAGAAGAACGTAAATGAAATTTTACAAAGTAATTGAACTATAAAAGAAAAAAAGAAAAATTAATATCCATACATTGCACTTCATGGGTTAAGAGTTAACTCATTCGTATAGCCGTAATAATGTCTTTTAAAAATGTATAGCTGGTTGCCGTTGCATAGTAGTATATCGTATCCCGCTTCGCAATTAATGAAAAATGTTCATGGGGGTACTGATGTCAAATTTTGTGGAATTTTTTAATTTGGTCATAACTTTTTTTTGAAGGGTGGACAAACGAAAATGTTGGGTGGACAAATCGTGGACAAACGAATGCCATTGGCATTTTATAAAAATTCGCGTTTTGGGGTGCTAACTTCACAGATCTTGCCAGTGCTTAATTTGAAGAAAATGCAATCAGAAGTGCTCAGGGCAGTCACTGTCTAATTTTTTATGTTTATTTGTTAATAACTCGATTCCACTGGGTGGAAAAACGAGAATAATGAGTAGACAAACAATTCCAGTTTTATGTAATTTAAAGGAAACGCAGTCAAAGTTGTTCTTAGTGACAATTGCTCGTTTTTTAAATTTTGTTTATAAACTCTGTTTTGCGGGGTGGACAGACGAAAATTTTGGTTGGACAAATCGTGGACAATCGTATAGTATGTGATGTTGATCAAAATTTTCACTTTTCATAAAAAGGACACGTTAAGTACAAACGTGGGTCAATTTAGTCCTTCTCAAAAATGAACTCACAATCAGTGCTGTTTACAGGGAAACTTATAATCTAGGTCGCCCCACCGCATAAAAGTCACCCACGAAGATTTTTTTAGGAGGTGATAAGGAATGGGAGACTCTTTGAAATTTCGAAAAACTTCCATGGATAGAAATCGGTCGGACACGAAATACCCATGTTTGTAGTGTAAGGGTTAATTTTAACATTCCCTATATTCATAATTTGACATTTTCTCTATTTGGATTTGTAACAGGTAAATTTCCTTTAATTTCAAGCAACAAGTAATTACAAACACAATATTGTTGTTTACATTATTGTTTTTATTTTAATAACAAAGCTCTGCGGCAGTCAGCTATACATTTAAAAGTTTATTGTATTCGGCTTTCAATTTTAGAAAGGTGAAAAAATTACAACTGCGGAAGTGCTAATGGGCGACGACTATACCCGCGATTTTCTGTTGAATCACTCAATTAGATTATTCGCGTATTATATCATACAATCAACCCAAAAACGATGGACAAATTATATTTGAATTCGGCGAAAAATTCAATGCGCGATACCGGCGAATCCGCGAAATTACGCAGAATACCCGCTCTAGTAAACAATCAATATAACTCGCCAGTTTGATATTTAACGATGATAAATTCTTTCGACGATATTTGGAATAAATTTTGCATCGCGCGTCGAACTTTTCGCCAATGTAAATGTACTTGTCCATTGCCATTTTTGGCTCCAAAGCGCGTAACAAAACACAAATCATCAGCACAGAGGATTCAAGTAACGGAAAGTCATGATTCCTCTTTACGTTTATATAAGATTTCGTGTATTTCGCATGTATAGAGGACGATCCTTTGTCGCTGATACTTGCATTTCAAGAAATAATGCGACGGCACCCGGAGCGACTCGTACTGCTCAAGTCTATCATCGCAAATGATAACACGGCGTGCAGCGGCCTTGCGTATATACAAATAACAAGCGCGTCATACGTTGTCAAAACAGCACCAAGACCGTTGCCGTCTCGGGGTATTCCCGGAAAATTAAACGCGCTGCCGCGCACGCAAGATCGTCATGCTACCACTCGCGTGCCGACACTTGAGCGAACAGATATGACGCGAGGTGCTGTTAAACTCCTCAAAACGCGATCGCGACAAGTTCCAATATACATTATTAAGAAAACTTGAATTGCTGCAGATTATTTAATTTTTTAAAATGTAAATTTGGATGGTTAATTATATATACACTACTTGTCTGAACACACACTATTTCTTTCGGTTATATTAAAAGTAACATAATAAATAAATTCCAATATACATTATTAAGAAAATTTGAATTGCTGCAGATTATTTAATTTTTTAAAATGTAAATTTGGATGGTTAATTATATATACACTACTTGTCAAAAGTTTGAACACACACTATTTCTTTCGGTTAAATTAAAAGTAACATAATAAATAAGTTTCTAAAAATATTTTATTGATTTTATACAAAAAAATATAGTTTATATTTCTTTTGTATTATATCAATAAAATATTTTTGAAAGCTCTTTTGTTCTGTTACTTTTAATTTAATAGGGAGAGAGATAATGTGCTCAGACTTTGACAAGTAGTGTATATAATTCTCAAAGTGGACATCAGAGACTTTCGTACACTGAAAGAAAGGCTTGGTTATAAAAATCCAGGCTTGGTTAATGTTACCAAGCACCTTGGTGAAATAGTTTCAAACGTATAATAAGTATTACATAATTTAGTTGTGTGTGTGTGGGCTCAACTAAACAAAATTTGCTCTTTTAAAATGTTTATAATTATTACAAAATGTTTTGTAATTATTATTATATTCGGTAATAATAATCAAATACTTCAAAAAAAGTATTATTAAGTGCATCTTACAAGTTTACCAAGAATTTTTTTTTCAGTGTATCTGGACTATTTTTTATCTTTATAGACTATCAGCAAATCTATTACTCGTAAGGGAATGCGTTTCCCCTTAAAAAAAAGTTTATGGTAGGAGTAGCTTAAACCTTCACTATGAAATCTCAATCTATCGCAATTTGCAATAGATTGAGATTTCATAGTGAGTGTGAATCATTAAAATCGAATCATTAAAATTGGAATCATTAAAATTGAGAGAGGACACAAAATACTCTGGTGTTCAGTTTGAGATTGCTAAATCTGCAAGGAAGTAATTCAAGTTTTATAGAATTTTTTATTCACAAATCTAACATTGTAAAATCACCCCAAAACTATGATATCCAGAATTATGGTATCGAAAAAACGTGTCTAATTTGAGGGTTAATCACTTCACTTGAATAATTCATTTGAATAGAGTTGTTAAATTTAATATCTGTTTTTTTTTAAGAATAAAATTCGCCTTAGTTTTGATCACAAAAGAATTTACGTAAATTAATATAATATTTTCTATTATCACTTCTTCTCACTTGAATTTTTACATCCGGAGAGGAATAAAATAATACGATTTTAATAAATTTAGGGATTTCATGATTAAAATAAATCTAGAAAATAAGATTAAATCGTCGCAAAAGGTGTGACAACTTAATCTCATTTTTTATCTTGATTTATTAAAATTAAATTTAAGCAAGCTCTTAATGGATTTCTATATTATTTATGCGATTTTAGCAAACGATATTACGCCCGTTACATCAAAGGATATCGTTCGAACTGATAATTTGCTGGTAATCATTTATTAATGCCACGTGTTTTTATAGTTTTCAGCAGATGAAGAGCTCACTTCTGGTGATTACGGTGATCTCAATTTGTTGGATGGTTCCGGCGACACTGATTTGAATAAGGTAGACGCCTGCTACAAATTGGGTTCCGGCTTTGCTAAATTGATGCTATATTGACAATACACGCTCTAACTAATTATCACTGCACAAACACTAACTTATAAGCGTTAATGTGAAGCTTGGGTAATTTACTAATGGGTTTTTGTAAAATTCGCGTGCATGGAGCACCACTGTAAAAAAATTGGTTAAACAAGAAAGTGTTAATGTAATATCTAAATGTAACAATTTATATTAATAATATATAATTTATAAACATGTCCACATTCTCTGTGGTCGCGAGTATATTCTAAGCTATAGAAAAGTTATGAATATATTTCTACTTTATTTTTTCTCTACACTTTTCTTCAAATACTTGAAGAAAATCAATAAAAACTATTTTGTAAGGTTTTTTGAAGTGTTTGAAAAAGCTATTCTAAACGAAAGAAGGAAAAAGACGTTCTCTATTGTAATTTTTTTTACAGATCATCAGTTACAAACATCAGTTACAGACAGTGTGAAACCTTATTCATATTGAATTATTCATACAGGGTGATTTACGATCTCATTTTACGATAATAATCATAAATTATAATCTCTTATTTTAAAATTTGAAATATGATTTGGTTTTCATTCTATTAGGTTAATATAATTATAACATACTACAATATTCCTTAAATACTTATGATCAAATTAAATTATAGAATAATTAATAAAATAATTACTTTAAACGGGACTCATATATATATATATATAATCCCTTATAATAATTCAATTTACAGATTATTGATTTTGTTCGCTGATAACATTATGGTTTATATCTTTCAAATTAACTAATCCTTATAATGGAACGAAGTTTTAATGAGAACTTTCTTAAAAGTTGTCGGCCATTAGGAGAAAACTGGGGGAGAAGGAGAAAGAGGAAACGAGAAATTAGGTTACGTGGATAATCTCATAAATACGGGAGGATAATCTCGAAAATTCTGTTAGGATTTCGCATTGGCAACTTTGCTTACCCGAAATGTCCTGCCGCCACTCCATCTTTGCCATCCACTCACAGTCATTACGAAGTTGGACGTGATCCGAATGAAATTTGAGCATACTTCCGAAACAATGCGCATATAAATTATATCAAGCCAAGTTTACCTTTAAAAGAAACACGCGACATCCGCGACTCCCGCGAGTATCGCACAGTAATATCCGGAGCATTACAATAAGTAAATTAGATTCGGTTGCTCGGCTCATATTCACAGTCACGTGCGTTGCACCGATTCATGTAATCTCTATTACAAGCAGAAGATTAATTTTAAGAAAATTGGTTCTCGAGGAGCTGATTTCGATAAAAGTGGCTTGTAACTAACCAACGAACTGAGATCGATTTTGAAAACGATTTTTGAAAACTGATTCTTTTCGGCTTTTCGACCATCCATTAGTGCCAATTCTAAACTCTGCAAAACTCGCGTATGACGCAAATGTAAATCGCGCGCACGAACATGCGCGGAAGAAGAAGAAGAAGAAAAACTATCTCTGATACACTCCTGGGAACGAATCAGATGCACGGGTCAGCAAGCTAACTTCTGCAAGCTGCAGCGATGCGTTTAATGTGCCGTACAGAGAGAGAGAGAGAGAGAGAGGGAGGGGCAAGAGAGAGAGAAACGGACGAGAGACTCGCTTTTCCCCATCAAATTCGGTAATGAATCGACTACGATCCGCTATGTATACGCTGTGTGTTTCACCTTTTCAGAAGTTGAAGCAGTAGTTTGTGTCACAGCGGACTGGTGATCCGTATTAGACCAATAGCATTTTGATGAACTCGTCTTCGACCCAGTTTCCAATGCTTTTACCGTTTGCTGAGTTCATTAAGTTAGGAACCCGATTCATATACCGTGATATTATTTCGTCCAACGAAAATGAATGTCAATTTTTCAACTTTGACAGAAGCACGGCAAAATTTTTTATACATTCTTCTATCAAATATACACTTCTATAATATGATTGACAAAAAAAATTTAATATCAGTTTTGAGTGCAGAATACAACTATTAAGTGACATTTTTACATGAATATCTCATATATATATTTAGTTTGCTCATTTAATTTCCGTTCTAATTTTGTTTTACAAAATATCAATTTTATTTTAAAAATTTTCCTTATGGACTAATATCTAAAGATCGAAAACTATTAAAAGATTTAAAAATTCTTTAACGATATTAAGCGCTAACACGAATATTGAGCTGATCTTTCTACTGAATCGCTAATATCTTTACATTAGACATAATTAATCTTACATACACGAATCTTATTAGTGTTTCAATTTAATTTTAAACATATACATAGTAAAGGATACAAATTTTCCGGCCCAAGGATATAAAAAAGGTGATAAAATGAAATAACCATTTTTATTTTTCAATATAATTACCCTTTATTTTAATACATTTTTTAAAACAATGAATTTTTTATACGACTAAAAAAATATTCTGAATTTCTGTCCTGAAAATGATTTAACACTGCGGAAATCACTTCTTCATCACTGAAAAATTTTTTCCATGCAAATTGGACTTTAATTTTAAAAATAAAAAATAATCATTAATAGCTAAATCGGGGATGTAGAACGGGTGATAAAACATTCCCCGAAGTGTTCAATCATTTTAAGGATACAAATTCAGAATATTTTTTTAGTGAAAAAATTAATTCATGGTTCTAAAAAATGTATTGAAATAAAAAATGATTATATTGAAAAATACAAAAATGATTGTTTCATTTTATCACTTTTTTATATTTTTGGACTGAAAACTTTTGGTAACTTACTATATATATCTCATTTTTTTCATGTATATACAATGATCACATATACAGTGATATTTCAAGCTAAGAAAAAGCCCGTTAGGGACGTATTTAAGGTAGTTCTTTCCCAACTATGCTAGTCAAAATTAGACTTGATCAATAAAGTTCAATAGACGATGAATTCTTTTATATGAAATTCAAGAACAGATTTTTAAACACTATTGCTTCTCTTAGAATATTAAAAACCGACAAAATAACAAGAGTTACAGAAAATAAACTAGCCCACCCAGGTAGCAAAATATGTCATTTTGACGTCATTTTGACTCATTTTGACGTCAAAATGACGACAAAAACCGTCATTTTGCTACCTGGGCAAGAAGAACAGTAAGTCATGATGGCGTCAAAATGACATCAAAATGATGTCAAAAGCGTCATTTTAGCATCATTTTGACGTCATTTTGATGTCATCATGACTTTCTGTTCTACTTGGGAGTATATTCTGAATTGCGTAGTGTTCGCAGAGCGTAAATATCACTGCAGCGCGACACCAAATTTTTCTAAGTGCGACGTTGCCACATCCGCAAAGCATGATCGCGCACGAAAAACCTAACCTAACCAAATATTTTTGGATTCATCATACTCTGATACCGTACGGTCAGCGTCGTTGAAATTTAAACATGTACTTCTTTAAACATTCAACTACTTTTGCTCAATTTTTTGTTTTAATCCTTATTATAGATTTTTTGCTACTGACAAATACATGTCCAAGTGTCAGGTTTTCTACCTCAGCAGCCAATGGCGATAAGCGAAATGTTAAAAACAGTTAATTTTAAGTGATTATATCTCGGAAACTATACGGTAAATCAAACCCAAATTTTACACACATACGTATTAATATCTAAACTAGTTTTGCTGCAAGTTTAAAGAAAATCTGTAACTTAATCATTTTTGACCTAACCACCTTAATGTGAAATGTAGTTTGAAGAAATACTACTTGTTTCACCGCTTAGTAACTGAGCAGAAAGTTATGTTCAATATTGTAGGTAACATCTAACGATCAACTCCGCGAGTCGATCCGACGTTTATCCGGTCCGACTGCCGAGTTCACGAGATACATCGAACAAATAGCGGTAAATGCGTATTCTTATGATAGCAATCCCGCATCATCCCGAATCCTTGGCGGGATCCTGCCGCTTGCGCTCGCCCGGAAATTCAGTCGAAGTTCAACCGTGGCGGACTCGCGCACGGTGGAGCTTTTCTTCGCGCGCGGAGAAGAGCGGAATTTATTTCAACCGTAAAATCCCACTCTCGCGGAAAGCCCCGGGAATGTACGGTGGCGGGATGCAAAGACGCGGTCGTGCATGGGAGAGCTGATCAGGGATATGTACCGGGTGAACGATTTCGATGGTAACGCCTGGAGCGACGTGTCGTCGCGACGCTACGTGTTACTACGATCGTGCGGCAGGTGTTACGGTGCCGACCATTTCCTCGGCCATGTACGCGCGTGCACGTGTGAATGCGTGCACGCCCGTGTAATTCCACCATCGTGAGATAGCGTATATGGGGGGGAGGAAAAAAGCACGAATTAAACATGACGAGCGCCGCTGCGCAGCGGCTGGCTGAAACTTCCCTCTCGCCGAAACTGAAACCCCGGCCCGTATTCCCAGCGCGCACGTTTTCGCCGGTTCGCGATGTAACCCCGTGTACGTCGAAATACATATAATTATTCAAACTACGCCGACCGTACGCCGTAAATCTCGCGTAGTCGGACGGATATTGAAATAGCACGTAAGAATTGCGAATTATTATTATTATTATGTACGCTATAAATTCCGACGGGAGTCGGGCGAATACAAAAGTGAGATAATAACTCGATCGATTAACAGCCTCGAGGTATCCTTTGTGCAAATGTTACAATATATAATAACAAAATACCGTTCCGTAGCCTGTTTATTATAACGTATTATAACGTTTATTTACGCGTTATTGTCACTTTATTTTCTAAATTCTCGTTACACGAACGCATTGTACTCGTAAATAACTGTTATGCCTCTAATAACGAATGGTACTAATTTAAATGCGAAATTATAAATCCACCGTAGCGTGAAATACGCGAAACGTGTGCAATAAATGTAAGTTACATACGAATAGATGCCGAGGGTACTCCTTTTGTTTTATTCGATACTACGCGTTATTGCAGTAGCGCGACAGATGCGACAAATGTATTTTTTGTTCGCACGTGCACGTGTTTGTAGTGTTCGAAACGCAACGTAACTAAAAACGTACGTTAAAAAAAATGTTACAAAATCCTCAATCAAAAAAATCAGAATCCTTATTGTAACGAGAAATACAACCTGCTACGAAGTTTTCTTTCATTAAATTCCTATATTTCAAAAAATATAGGATTGTCAAAAAAAAAGTATTAGTATGTGATAAATAATAGAAATATTAAACTGTTTGGGCTCGAACAACACTACACGAGTGGTCATGAATAATCCCACTTAAAATGATTGAATCGAGCCTTCGAAAAAACGCGTTACACTGCGAGGTATCACCTTGTTTTTAGAAATAAAATATAACGCTTCTTTTTTACACGAGCAGAAAGAGATAAATATCATTTTCTGCTTCAGTATTACACACATATGTGTGTGCAAATTAAGCATATGAGTGATACAGATTATAATAAAACCATGTTTACTATTTATACAATTCATTTTAAATATCATATTGTGTTTAAATCTTATAAATTATTATTGACTAGACACCATTCATTCATATTCTCACCATTTATATAATAATTGTAAGTTAATTTGAAAGCTTATTGAAGAAACGCCATTGTGAAGCCTCTAAACGCGCAGAAGAAGGTAAGATATTATGAAATCCCATGAAACAATAATGTGCAATCATTTCTAATATTTAATAATATATTTTGTATATTAATATTTCTCCAAGTAAGAAATTGTGAATAAAATCGGGAACATCTTTGGCATATTCGGGCAAATTTAACAAATTTTTAATAGCAGAAATGGGAAACGATAAAGTTTTTATAATAACGCAAGAACGTTTGATTCGCCGAAAAATCCTAACCGGACGTCGACTCAGCCCGATAAAGCACCGTCGTTACCGATAATTATCGGAAAACACTTAGGGTTGGTGTCATGTGTGCTAACCATACTGCCTGATTGGCTTGGAACTTCATTAATCACCGTCACTGCTTGATGTATTATTCGCTTTTAACGTACAAGACAGGTCCGGTATCACGTCTGAGGAACTTTACTTGGACATTGCATTGTTCACAACTGGTGCATGCGATCATTTATACTACTGACTAATAATTTGCGATGACAGTCATGACAGTCGGGACATAATAAAACGTAAGAATAATATCGCACATTACTTATCTTATTGCATATATACTAGTAACATTGTATACTTTATTACTTATATTACGTTTTGCTGTTTTATTGTGTCTCAGCTTTTGGATCCCATCTTGTAGGTAGTACACTCCAGATCGATCTTGATTCCCGTCCTTTGTCACAGCATCTGATATCATAAAAAATAAATCCGGTTATTGCGAGCATTTCAACATTTAAATGAACAATTCAATGCAACGCAAATATTTGTTGCCCCTTCGCGAAGCTAATCGAAAACAGTCGACACACTCCCGCGTGTCGCTTCAACATTGTAATTTAATATATTGTAATTTAATATATACTTGCAATTTGCATTTAAAATAACTAATCAGTAAACGATCGATAAGCCATCCGCTGCTTCGCTATCCTCGTCGCAATTAAATGTTGTAAATAAAAAGTATACGCTATTTACTCGCTCGCCTGCATCGAATCCTGAATTGGCAATCGACGACGGTGACAACGACGTCGATAATCGTCCTATTATGTATCGTCAACGAGATGACGTAATCCGATCTTATCGGCATTGCTTATGATACATTTTCAGATCAGTCGAGATGCGGACGAAGACAAAAGCGAGGAGAGTAACCCACCGCCATTCATCACGCCCCCGCCTCCGAATCCAGATTGTGAGTAAGGCCATCAAGAAGCCGCGCTAACGATTTTTTAACCGCTCATAAAATATAACGCTTTATCGTTGAATTACGGTCTAACAATTCAGAAGTCATCCAATCTGTACGATGTCATGTATGCGAACAAGAGACGTGGAAGAAATAATCCATTTATGAAATTACTCACATGTCTCTTGTCTCGTAGATTAATCTAAATTAAAATCATTTTGCCTCGATATTTTTTAATCAAACGATTGATAGTGCTAATTTGATATTTCCATTTTTTCATCTCTTATCACACTTGATGTACATTTATTTGTTGTTACAAGGTTTTTATTCTTTTATATAGAGAAATATGTAGACAAATTAATGTTTTTTTGCTATCGGATGTTTTTTTTTATCTTTTGTCACGCTCGCGGTACTTTTCTAATTTATTGCGAGGATATTTGAACTACCTTAAAATATCAATATATCGTATCAATATTTTGGGACAGTTTTAGTCTGACAGTTTTCCGATTAATCAATGTACCGAAACATCAATATCTTCTGTCTCTCTCTCTTTTTTAATCCGGCATCCCTAGCTTAGTAAAGATAGGGCAGCGCGTTAAAAATCGTTTATTAATTTCGCTATAGTCAACGTCGATGCGCGACGTCGACTTCGGAGGTATCGCGTCGAAGAAACGATGATAAAATATGAAGCAAACTTTTTTAATCTACTTTTCGCGCGCATAAATCATCCTGGCGTGTCAAAACAGAGAGCGACGAAGTTGCGTGGACTTACGGCGGCGCATTCGTTCTTTTTCAGATAAAGGTCCGAAAGGCGAGAAGGGCGACAAAGGGGAAAAGGGCGAGAGCGTCAGGGGTCCCCCGGGGCCTCCTGGCCCGACTGGTCGCGATGAGGTGAGTGCATTATTCAATCAACAAACTTTTTTACAGACTAATTCCAAGATGAACAGTCACAAAAAAGATGGTTATTTCTTGTGCTTTCTCCAATAATACCTAAATCGATATAGCTGAATAATTAATGACGATTAAATTGAATTGTCGATTGAGATTATTACCATAATTGAAACAGTTTATTAAGAATTTATCCCAATTAATGAGAATAATATGATCATTTTTATGTTATCGTAATTATTATTATAACCATTTATTTTATAATTATTATTTATAAATGTGTATTTGTTTGCGATAAAATATGAAAAAAGCAAAATTCCAATAAGATAACTAATTATTTGTAATAATACAATATGCATATATATCATTAAGGAAAAATAAAAACTGTACCCTATCTTATTTCAAAATTTATATGCATCAAAAATATGCATAAAACTGTACGTATATATAGATTGTTAGATAATATTATTCTATTTAGCTATTTATACATATGTATATCGCAGTATACGATTTTATTAGTCGGAAAAAGTATCTGTGCTTCCTGTAGGTGTAGACATCTCGTTATATTAACTGTAGGGACCGCGATCGCGTCCGCAGATCCGTGCGCAGGTACGATATTGAAGGCGACCTGAATGCGCCTGAATCCGGGATCACTCATTTATCTTGTTATTCGCGTGAGTCAATTTAGCATCGACACCGGAGAACCGGCGCCTGTCGCATGTAACACTGATTACACCAAAGCCGCTTTCACGGTGCTTACTATCTTCCGCTGTTATTGGTACGCGGTGTACATGCGTATTTGCTTTTAGACACCGTCGGAACTTGATTGTATCGCTTTATTCGTTACTGCGACAAATAGTTTGCTGATACTTAGTTGTATTTGCTATTATAACCGATTTGCTAAAGCAGTATTATGCATTGCAACAGCGGTGTTAAATGAATTGATCTTTCAAGGATTGGCTAATGAAGATACCACAGGGACCACCTGGTCAGAAGGGAGACCCCGGCACTTGCACCTGCAACGCCACGGCCTTAATGTCTTCCTTTACATTGCCAAAGATGATACAAGGGCCAAAGGGTGAGCCAGGACTACTCGGACAGGAAGGCAAGCAGGGCCTAATGGGCCTCACGGTAATGATTCTCATTCTCACGATTCCGGGATATTATTTAATGAAAGCGCTAAAAATGATATATATTTAATCAGTTACTTATGACAAATTTTAATTAATATAACATCTTCACTAAAAGACATCTAACAATGCAGCGAATGTTAAAATATAATTGTAAAAACCAAATTTTATATATAAATTATTTGTTTGAATTATAGAATTTTTCAGATTCTCTCTTGGTTCTTTTCTCAAAATTTTATCTTTTTCGTTTAAAATTACATCACTTTCGGCGCTTCTGTTCTTTGGATGGACAGTACCGTTATGCATAATTGCATCGAGCTTAATTAATGTCACGATTTCAGGGTGCGGCAGGACCGCCGGGGGAAAGAGGACTGCAGGGTCCGTCCGGGGCTAAAGGTGACAAGGGTGATATTGGAATAGCGGGACCGGAAGGTCCTCAAGGTCAGAAGGGCGAACCGGGTCGAGATGGAATACCCGGTGAAAAGGGTGCGCAAGGTCCGCCGGGGCCGCCCGGAAAAGGAGAATTTTCTGGCTATGACGTAAGTAGATTGCCACGCTTGGATATGATTTGTCATGCCGAGACCGAAAGCCAAGTTAAAATATTTTCTCCGGCGCCTTCTCCGCGGCTTGCATTCACCATTTCTGCTTATCCCCGCGAGATTTTCTTTATATTCGCTATTCGCGACGACAAGCTACATAAAACTTTAGTTGAGATTTGTATTTACTTTCTATTATTATTAACTACCAATAGCTGCGTATGCTATTGTAACAGAAAAGAACGCGACGATAACAGTCGTTCAAAAAATCTTCATTCTCTTTATGCTTTAATATTAAACAAAGATTGCATTTGTTTAACAAAGCGCTTATATATGACACAACATACATAAGGCTTTTGTGTGTGAATTATTTAATGATACAACTAGATTTGGAATAACAGCGGGTGACTATTGTCATCGTTATAGAATTAGAAATTTAATGCATTCTATTATCGTCAAATGAGAAGCTGGAAGGAAAAGCGGGATGTTTGCCTAAATGGTTTCTACTGGATATAGCAGCGGTATGAAAACGAAGACCGGACGAATGGAGGGGTAATGTTAACGCAAGAGATATGACATTGAGAAATTTGCTAGAGAAGAACATTTATTGTGTACGCGATTACTGCGAAGTAGCGGAAATTCAAGCGCGCCCGACCGTACGAAGTCGTCGCTATAATAAGTAGATAAGTATCTCCATTCAAGAAATTTTCATTATCCTCGTATGAATCTAGCTCAGTCGTATTATTCGCTATTTTCCCGAAACGGACACGCGGCAGCGAGAAACTCCGAGGGAAATGGAGGGCCATATCTTCTCTCGCGAGAATCGTCGAGCTATTATCAAAAGTATGCTATTTAAACATGACATTCGACGCCATCCACTGTATATTAACTCAGCAAATCATCCCAGTTAACCATTTTTCTTCTTCATATTTGCGAATTATTATTATATGAAAACTGCTTGAACGAATATTTAATATTTGTTAAAATAAAAGGAAATGGGCTGGTCTTTTTAACTAAACTTTTTCCAGCTAAATTGCTTCTGTATGATTAGAATTGTTCGTGTTACGAATAATTCTGTCCACATTTGAGCTATTTATTTTAAAAAATACGCAATTTAAATTTTGAGGTACGATTAGGGTTGCCATCCGTCCTCTTTTTTAGGGCGTCCGGGGACGTCCGGGGAGATTTTTCGAATGTGTCCAGGGTTTAAGGTTTAAGAAAACTTCTAAATATTTTGCATTTTAGATTTAATTAACCACATCATATTCAATCACTTCAATTTACTGATAAAAACCAATAGTTTTGTACTGATTTGGTTCTTTAATATATTTGATAATTATTTGTTATTTTATTGATATTTTAAAAATACCAATGACAATATAGCACGTAAGTATAGGTACAATAAGGTAGATAATAATAATAAAACTTCTACTTAATAATAAAACTTCTTTTAAATTAAAAACATGTTTAATTTATGCATTTTACTCTAAGTACCTACCATTGAAAACGAGATGTAAAATAATTATTCATTCATTATTTATTATAACCAAATTGCTAACCTATTCGCATTTTTGTATGCGTCCAGGGTTGCAAGCGAAATGTCCGGGGTTTTGGCTTATGAGTCCTAGTTTTCAAATTTTATTATGGCAACCCTAGGTACGATGAACTTAAATCGAAAGGTGACGCAACGTGGAGAACTTGTTACATTTCTTAGATTTTTATTATTAAAAGAAGTTAGGTTGTCGAAATTACTCTATCGGATAAAAGATAATTTATGGCGAGATTATATATTAATCATATAAGGAATCTCGATATTCCTATAGTACTGGCGAGTATCCAATTTATATCTGGTTATTGCGATGGCGGAGTATTATTACTATATTATCCGTGCTATCGCGTTTCGAAGTGCATGAAAATGCACGCAAAGGTGTACTCGAAGCCACGTCGGGCACGTCACAATGTACTGCTCCCCGTGCAACCGCTTTTACGTGTACCGAAACGACAACTACAGCGATCCTGTCCCCACTCGACGCGACAAGAAATTCGTTGAATGGGAATGGGAACGCGTATCGCCCCGCGGGGAATAAGAAACTGTGCACGTAATAACGGCCGAGCTGTAAGTCCGATCCTCAGCCTCCTCCCTTTTCTCGTTCGCGTTGTACACCCTCCTACCCTTTCTCGCTTTCTCTCCCCATTTCGTCGCAGTTTGTCCCGACCCATTCTTAAAAACGCGGCGAATCTCACTCGGTTTTTCTGCCAGCTACGAAAAATGGTCCCGAATCGCGCTGACAGGCCCGCGATATTAAAACGATGTACAGCGTACAGCAGTACATCTACATACATACGTGCGATATTAACGGCGCTAAAAGTTTTAGCGTGAGTTCTGCATGAACGATGTGGTTTCGGGGATGTTACATGGATATAACACGAAAAATTCGTGACCTCTTCCCATTTTCCCGATAAACAAACTCTTTTCCCTGCCCGACCTTGCAACGAAGTATAGTTGCACCATTTCCGACTTTCTCCGTAACGGTAACTACGTTTGAAAGAATATAAAAGAAAATACCCGATCGATAACGGAAAAGGGTAAAAAGACTAGTGCGTACGAAAAATGAAAGAAAATAACTTTGTTGTTTTTTTACTATCATATTTGCCATAAGCGCAATATTTAACAAGATGAAACATAAATATTGCCCATTAAACAATTTCGTCTTTTTGTTCATCGCGCTGTAATAATATTTACAGGTTCTTTCCAATTTTACTTTTTCCGGTATTCTACTACATTTGCAATAGCTTGATTGTCTTTTTCGACGTTTCCGATTTTCCGAACTTGCAATAACTTTTTGGGGCAAACATCGATTTTGGCAACGCTCGGATAGCGCCGCGTGGAACAAGTTAAATCTACTTAAGATTGATATTCCACGCTGTCAAAGTCAGCGGTAGTGGTTCAATTCCTGAAACTGTTTCTGGCCACGGGAGAGAAAAGAAATCTCCGCGCTGTCGCGGGAACGTAACGATCCTGTCGCACCTCAAACCGTCAATTTACCCCCGGAGATGCGGTCGTTTTTCACCTTGTTCTCTTGTTACGCGGTTTTCGCGGCGGAAAGCGCAACGACGTGGCGCAGAAATATAGTGGCAAGCGGCGTGGCAGAACGGAGGGCATCATCGCCGCGCTATCGAACCGAATCGCTCCGCTTTATCAACGACACAAACCCGTGACGCGGATGCACCCGCATATCGCTGAAAGATCGGCGGTGACGCAATATTTATCCCGCCCTCATACCCGGCTACGAAGATGTAAAAAAAACAAAAGGAAAAAAAAAAGAGAGGGAGAATGTAGTGCCGCGCGTTACGGTTTTCTGTTTTCATGCCGGTGGCACGCTTCCAAATGTTACACCGGAAAAAAGGCCGAGCTGACCTAGCCTGGTAATTGTTGAGACGTCGCAGCGGAGGAAAAATCTCGTTACTCTCGAAGCTGAAAGCGCGGAAAACATTGGGAGCTTCCTGCTGCTGCAATCGTACTCGAGATAATAATCTATTGTCGGATTATTATATATTTGAATTTTACATTATGATAAATGAATCTGATCAATGTCAATAATGTAATATTATAATTCTTTGATTAAATTCCATCGCTTATTGTGAGCGTCAGTCTGATCCATTCGATATCGTATGGCAATTTCAAATTTTATTAATCTTTATTAACACTAGAACTACCAGTCACAGAATGACGGTTTAGAATTTTTTTTTAATTTCTCAAATTTATAGCAGTGCATTTTCTGAGATTTTCTATAACTTTCATTGCGGTATGTAAATAATTAAATTGATCGATTTAATTTTTCCCTTCATTTTCTTTTTCAAAGATATCTGTGTGTATATATATATATAGTATACTTAAATAGCAGAAATTAATTGTCAGTAGAACTAGTATTTTAATCTAAAAAACTCGATACAGGGAAAGGATATAGAACAATTTCATACTTGATTGACTTTGAGTCTAAATAAATTCCAGAGGCGGATATTTTTATTTTGAAATTACACATGGCGAAAATCCTGAATCTCACTTCGTTTATACAGGTTCTTGCTTATAAAGAATTGAGCACGTTGAGAAAAGAACGGAGAGAATGATTATTTTACGAATTAGATTGCACCATCTATCATACGCGTAATAATATATTCTCGTATTGTGACTATGCGGCAATATCGATGATTCAAGCAGCTATGAAAGAGACGTCTTTACGACATAACCAAACGGTAAGCTTGCAGCTTTGCTTACTGGGGAAAATCACGAGTTGCGACTGCAAGACAACGACCTATACCGCCAGATATACATGTCTCGTTGAATATAGGACGATATAAGACAATAGAACTGCACTTCTGATGGCTAATGTTCGGCTAATCCGTTAACGCCGAATGCACGCTGATAAAGATCCTCAAGAAGCGGATAGTGTCCAAGTTGTTATAATATTCGGGATATTTTGTTGATTCTAAAGCGCTACTCGCATTTGTTAGTCTTCTTCTATGGTTCTTGAAAAAGGATTTAAGGCTCTTGGGTACTCGCCACGGCCATATTGGATCGTGACGTCAGAAGCGAGAAATGACACACTGAGAATTCTTGCGTGCCATTTTTTAAATGAAAAGATATTTGGATAAAAACACACTTGAGATCGCTTTAGCACACTTCTAAAATTGTCCGAAAACTAACCTTTTCCCTTGACAGTTAGTAAACAGCCATAAAATAAATGCAATACAAAATCTCGTCATGCGCCTGCGCATAAACCTACATGACTAGAGGCGTGTTCCAAAATTGACTGCCAGTACTGAAAATCTATAATATACGTAACGTGAACTATTTTCAGTACTGGCAGTCAATTTTAGAACGCGGCCTAGGTTTCGTATATTACATTTATTTTATGACTCTATATTAATGTCTATATAACTGTCAAGGGAAAAGGTTAGTTTTCGGACAATTTTAGAAGTGTGCTAAAGCGATCTCAAGTATGTTTTTATCCAAATATCTTTTCATTAAAAAATGGCACGCAAGAATTCTCAGCGTGTCATTTCTCGCTTCTGATGTCACGATCCAATATGGCCGCGGCGAGTACCCACCCAAGTAGAACACGAAAGTCATGATGACGTCAAAATGATGCTAAAATGACGCCTTTGACATTATTTTGACGTCATCATGACTTCAAAATGACGTCAAAGGCGTCATGTTAGCATCATTTTGATATCATCATGACTTTCTGTTCTACTTGGGCAGAAGCCTTAATCTATCTCTCAGTAAACATGCTTGTTTTTCGTTTAATGAAAATAGAATAGTTCATATTTAATCCAATTGTGCTGCATTGGCTGTGTCTCAATAAATGTGAACAGTCCGAAAGAGGTTTACATTAAAATTTCACGATGTCACGTATATCCGATGTATTCTAACTTCTAGCTACCATGTTCTTTAATGATAGATTCTCTGCTTAATGTGAAGTCGATTTTTATTCAATGAAAACGTTGAAGAGTATTTGCAATTTTCAAATAATTCGAGACTAAAATAACGAGATATTTTTTATGAAACTTGATGTCTAGTACACCTTATTAAATTATTTCAAATTAGCTAAAATTTTACCCAAGTCTTTCTAGCAAATATTGGAAACATGTTAGATTCTAGATTTAGCTCCATAAATATGACAGTATTTTGACTTGAACACGAAAAATAAATTTTTCGCTACCATAGCTAATCATGATTTGCTAAACTTTGTTTGTTGTCGTGACTATAAATTTCTAAACTACAGCAAACCGTTTTGCACCGACAGCAATAAAATAGGTATCACAGCTAAGATGTTAGTTGTATATATATAACAACTAAAATTAGCTACCACACGCAGTTTTTAACTACGGTAGCTACTTTTTTTCCGTGAACACTCAGTATAATGATTATAATATTCGATTGACAGTTGTTACGTCACTTTAGATGGTAACGCATTTAGGATCCTTAGATTATCTCTATATCAGCAATAAGAAATATCTATCGATCGGTTTAGTTCTACAAATAATGTAATCGTCGCTGCGCGATCGATTGTGGAGGTACAGAATCTAAATGGAGCGAGATCTGCTATTTAGAATATAAATACGTGTCTGAACAAGGCCTAAATACTGTACGGCAGGATCAGAAACCAACCTTGTTGCCGGGACAGTTCATGCAAAGACAGATACCCGCGCGCACACGCATACAGTAACAGTTATCTTACGTGACCCCGCCTCGCACCGGTCCTTCCTCGGATGTGCGAGAGCCCGATTTCCCCGGGGAATACAGAAACCAATTTCTAGGCTGCCTACTGCATGCGCCGGCTAGGTGTACGGCCAGGTAGGAAGGCTTGGAGATGCGCGGGTGTTGCGTCCCGGAACGTCGTTGAAGACGGGCCAATAATACTCGATTCAGATGTTCGCGCGTTTCGATGTGTGCATGTGTGCGGGCGCCGATCGGTTCGGCAGGTGTTTCCTAGCAAGAGCGATCGCGCGGACTGGAATTTGAATGAACAGTAGAACCGAGTAGAAGAGAAAATTCGGAAATTGTATTAAGGTCACGCCGCGATGTATTACCGCCAGAGAACTGCTTTAAAGTAGAAGCGGATTTATAGGTACGTGCTACATACACGCGGTAGGGAGTAGAATTCAGTGCGAATAAAGTGCCATTGAATTCCAAACGAAAAGATACGGACGGGATGAACCGTCTAATTTTACGATTTGACGAGAGAGATTCGGATGAATTTTACTGCGAACAAGATTCATTAAATATTAATTGTATAAACGTGCAAATAGCGAACACGGCATACACAATACAATGAAATATAAATGAATTGCGAAGCATGTCGTTAATTCAATCAAATAGCGCCGTTATTTGTTAGCGTGTTTCCAAACAACAAAACCATTCGTTACGAAATAAGATGAATACGTAAATAATTCTCATAATTTCATACAAAAGAAGAACGATATGTATGCCGATGTAGTTGAATATAGAAAACGAAGGAGAAGCTATACATATATATATATATATATCGTTGCTCTATCAATAGTCGAAGAAGTCTAAAAGTTTCAAACCGTTCGTGAGAAGCTCTGAATGGGTATGACGAGATATGGAACGAACGGTGGCATTGATATATAGATATACAGAAATCGCAGCGACATGATTTATAGCGAAATACCGTACTAATGCGAAAAAGAGAATAATCGCTTCAGAACGCGGGATAAGAACGATAGGAAAAAATATTGAAAAAAAGCTTGAAAATATTTTCTGCGCCAACATATTTCGTCCGATTTAAAGAACTACGTACTGAATATCATGAATTACCGAGTGATAATTAATCCTTTCTCGCATGGAATCATTTTAAACGTGGGAAAACACGAGATATCTATAAATAATACAGTATATTAATTTCTAATTTTTACCTCGATTGAATATATTAATTAACTTCTAAGTAACATAACTTAGCTTATGCAATCTTTGGAACATTTACGTTTAAAGTATACTTATTACTTGTAAATAATTATTTTTCGATTGTACAAACACTCATCTACATAGATGGATGTACATTCTTTATTTTCTATAAAATTAAAACGATTCAAGCGAATATATAAGAGAAAATCTCTTTTTCCGCGTGCCAAAAAACTTACTTCGTCTTTGAAAGAATCCAAATTACAGATCGAAAGAAACTCGCGTATTTAAGAATGAAATTCGCACTTACAATTCTATCGCGCGATTCGATTTACGCTAAAGCAATTGCGAATCAGGCGCCATCAACAATTGTTCGCACAACAATTGTTCACCACTAATCAATGGCGATGCAAACGTATAGACGGCAATGTCAGGCCGGCCCGCAAGGCTTTCAGTCTCGCAACGTTATTCCAACGATCTAACGGGGAAATTTCGATTATTATGCGCATGCAGCCCAGTTGGAAACCTCGAAATATTTACAGAGTGAGTACGGACCGGAGCATTCTGATTGCGTCGTAAATACCTTTCCCGATACTTGGAATTCCTTTCCTAAATTATAAGATCCCGCTAAACAGTTCATATGTGCAACCTTACCAATTTCACATAAAATAATCTCCTGTTTAAATGCATGTTAATTTAAAACTTGTTTATATCTTCTAGCCGGAAGGTATCACAATGAGACCAGGACTTCCAGGACAAAAGGGTGAACCAGGTATATCAGGAAGTCCCGGTCCTAAAGGCGAGGCTGGAATACCCGGGTCTAAAGGTATCAAAGGCGAACCCGGACACAAAGGTGGTAAGGGCGATCATGGAAAAGAAGGTCCCAGAGGAAATCAGGGTTTCAAGGGTGAACCTGGTGCACCCGGTGCACCCGGGTTGCCTGGCGCACCCGGTGAGAACGGGCGACCGGCGGACAAGGGCGATAAGGGCGATACGGGACCCGAAGGCAAACTGGGACCTCCAGGACCACCCGGTCCATCCGGTTTGAATGGTCCCGGTGGCATAAATGTGGGAGATATAGGTAAGCAGATATAAAGACTTTTTTAATAAACTTATCACGCAATAATGAATTAATTAGCTCATTCATTCATTCATTCATTCATTCACTTATTTGGTTATTGTTTTTTTTGCGTAATGTTTTTTTATGTATATTACAAGCAAAAAAATGATCCGAAAATTTTTTGATATTGTTAACTTTTCTAATCTTCATCGTAATTACAACAAAGTTAGATTGACATTGATAAAATATTAAGTAAAATTAAGTAAATAGTACTATAATTACTTCGCGAAAGCATTGGCAATTTCATCATTTATTATTTACGTTTGTATTAATTTATTAATAATTATTTTTTGAACAAAATAAAGATACACATAAATTGTTAAAGACTTTAAAAAAACATCGTAAAAAGATAAAGGATGATTTTTTCGGATATTTTATTTTCGGATATAATATTAGAGATGTGACTGTACCAGTTGAAGATTATGGATTATTAACGATGTTTTCTTACGATGAAGAAATTCAATATCTATTGTATCGAGATGAAGGACAATAAGATATAACATTTGAAATATTATTTAATCAAGGATTTGGCACAAAAGGGGACAAGGGCGACGGTGGAGCGCGTGGGTACAAGGGTGATAAGGGGACGAAGGGCGAGAAAGGCGACAAAGGTGACGGCGGGCCAGCTGGTATTCCCGGAATAAACGGTATTCAAGGACCTCAAGGAGATAAAGGCGAACCGGGTAAAGACGGAGTATCCGGATTACCCGGCATACCTGGCGCTAAAGGTGAAAGGGGTGAGAGAGGTCCTCCTGGAGCTACTACCGTCGCCAATTCCGGAGACTATATCACCATCAAAGGTGAGAAAGGCGCCGAAGGAAAACGGGGCAGGAGAGGACGACCTGGACCGCCTGGTCCTGTGGGTCCTCCTGGAAAACCAGGAATTACGGGAGAAATCGGTCTACCAGGATGGATGGTACGTAGTTTGATTTGTTACTCTCACTTTGCGTTAAAATAATACCAATCGAACAACTAACTAAATTAATAGATATTAATAAAATAATAATGGGATAATGCTAAATAATATATAATAATCAAATAGTGCTAATTAAAATAACTATAATTATAGCAATATTATTGGTATTTATTATACATATTATTTGTACAGTATAATAATAACACTCAATATTATTGACAACAGCATACGTCGGGTAAATATTTTGCGTTATCTTGAGATATTTCATTTCTAAACAACGCTATTTTTATCTTTTTCACGCCAACCAAAGAACACGATAAAGGTGAGCTTTAAATCAAACCGCATGAAAACATAAATTCTGCACAAGCGCTAAATACAACATAGCTATTTTAATTCCTAGGGTAGATAATTACGAACATTTTCCTTGTGTCTTCTTATAAGATTAAAGGCGAACTTAATCGTCGGAGTTACGTAAAGAAACATTTAATAAACGTTTAAACGCAGAACAAAATAATATCACTACTCGTCGGCCGTGTCATAACAAGCAAATCCCCGCGCTAATTAAAACGCAAACGAGCGATTCATCTGTCACTGTCTTCCGCAGGGTCGTCCCGGGACACCTGGAATTCCGGGAAGTATCGGACCAATGGGACCCAAGGGAGACAAGGGGGAACCGGGCGCACCGAGTCCTTACGGTGTTTCCGTCGGTGTAAGTATAACTTCCAGTTTCTTGTCGTGGTATCGCCCCTGTAAACTTCTCGCGCGCTAACTTTACATATAAATCCAAGCGCCTACTAAAAGGCGAAAATCGAGAAGTCGGGAAATCCCTCGAAAAAGAATCTCACGCAAGTGAGTAACCCGTCAGTCGATCGTCCGTGAAGAGCGAGAACAAGAAATGTTGCCTTTTGTTTCAAAGGGAAAAGGGGGGGGGAGATGGGGGAGGAAAAGGAGCGGAAATAAAAATAATGGTTTTCACCTCGCGCGGTTTCGGTCTGGCAGATTAAAGTGGCGGGGCATATATATCCTTGTGAATAGGACGATGCGGAAGTCTTTGAACAACGGGCGGCGCAACGCGAGTGATGGAAATTAATGCAAGAGTGCGCCTGGCGTGCGCCCTTTTTTTTCGCGTCTTCGTCGCTGGATTTATTTGTTGCGCCGAACAGAAATTTTCTCCGCCGCGGCGCACAGAGTTTCGCGAGCTGTCACAGGCCGACAACTGACAAATAACGCATGCTGATACGCGCGGTAGCGCCACGCTTTCCTGCGAGCTTGTGTGTATGTATAACGTATTCAGCCACAGACATACCCGAATAACAATCCCTTTAAATATTACAACATCCAGTTACGAAGTATGTAAAGCAGAGCAGCAATTGCACTAAATAAGAAAATAAAGTGTCACAAAAACCTATAGTTTATAAAGGATGTTCAGACTGAATAAATGTTGGAAATTGATTCTTTGATGAGTTTGAAATTAATCTTTCTTTGACTAAATTTTTCAAGAATGCCTTATTATGAAAATAAGAGCTTTTCATAAATTAAAGTTTAAGGTTACAAATGAAAAACAGAGCTTTGTTTTTTAATTAGTTTCAATTTTATTTTGATTAGTTTTATTTCCAGTATTATCTGTGAAATTGAATAAGTTTTGCATTGAGATTTGAAGAAATGTGACAAAAATCGTTGAACAATTCCTAAAATATTTTTCGATATATCTGGGACATCCTATCAGAATTTCTTACGCTATCAGCCGAGAGATCGTAGAGATCTAGTGAATGCAATAAAAAGAAATCTCTCTGATGGAAATTCCATAAAAATACAAAGTACGTAGACAACGATAAAAATCGCTCAAGATATCCATCATTTTCCTAAGGGCATAATATAACATTGATAACGACAAGGATAGATTATTCTTCGAGAAAGAGCGATTGCAGTTGAGCAACAAGAAATTCCGATATCGCCTTTCCACGATCGAAAGGATGCCTCTCGCGCCTAGCACATAAACCGTCTCTGCTGAACATTCGTAAAAAAAGAACGCCACGAAGAAACGTCGACAGAAAGCCGACGTGATGCGCCTAAGCGATCGTTGCATCTCATTCTTCGATGCTTCCGATAAATCAGCCACTCCTGTGTTCTTGGCAATACTTTACTACTTATTGACTCCCTACAAATCTGTCTGCCTGTCTATCCAAGTGACGCAGCGAAAAAAGGAAATCGATAATCGCAGCTGTTGGATTACATTGATGTGCCTCTGCGAAAGCGTCATTCGCTAAAATAACGTGACGATCTGTTCACGCGTTAAATTATACATTTGTAGATCAAAGGCGACAAAGGAGACGACGGTTTCCCCGGAATTCCCGGGCAGTCGGGAAGAGACGGCCAAAGAGGACCTCCAGGACCTCCCGGACCTCCTGGAGCACCGTCTCAAGGAAAATATATTCCAGTTCCAGGACCTCCGGGTCCTCCCGGACCCCCTGGTCCGCCCGGTTTGTCTTTAATCGGACAGAAAGGAGAACCCGGGATCGGTAGAAGCCACGTTTTCGGAGAAAGAGATTACTATCCCCCCAGGCAAGGTAAGGACATTAAGATATTAGGAAGTTGGCAATTATTATAATTTTTGATAACACTTGAGTGACAGAGTATTTGGATAACGAAATTAAAATTATGAATTATACATTGTTAGATTAAAAATAAATTGCATTTACTTTTGATTAAGATATCTGTTTTTAATTAAGATATCTGCTTTTAATTACGATAGCCGACATCATCATGCAACGTTAATAGCATTAAAAACTAACAACTAACTTTATTAATAATAATTTTGTATTCAATTAATTAATATTATTTTAAACGTCGCGATAAATGCACGTTTTATTGAGTACGCTTTTTTTAATGCCTATCAAATATTTATAACGTAATTAAATTTCACACTCGCATACTCGCAAGGAGCCAGAAGTAGTCTGGACGAATTGAAAGCTCTACGTGAACTCAAGCAACTGAAAGAACTGAAAGAGCAATTAGGTAATTTTTACAGTATGATATTAAAATGAATATGCACCAGAAGCGCCATTCGTTCGAATGCTTTAATGCTGCTGCTTGCTGAAATATCTCCCATTAGCTGCACATTAACACCGGTATTTTTACATTTTTAAACAGCTTCAAAATTTTTTTTCAAGGTGTTGTTACTGCCGCTACAAGGGGACCTTTAGAAAGTACAACGAAAATTGTGCCAGGAGCTGTTACGTTCCAAAACACAGAAGCCATGACAAAAGTAAGATTTCCCAACAAATTAACAATAATTGCTTCTTCATGCGCAATGTAATCTACTTTTAATACTCTCGTTTTACATTTACAGATGTCTAGCGTTAGTCCAGTCGGAACCCTGGCTTACATCATAGACGAACAAGCTTTACTAGTCAGAGTTAACAATGGATGGCAATACATTGCAGTCAGTATCAAACTGCATTACTATTGTAAGTTTGTAAAATGCTATAATTACGTTAAAATTGAACTTCTTTTCTTTAGCTCGGATCACTTTTGCCTATCACAACGCCAGCACCGCCAACGACGTCGCCACCGCCAGCAAATCCTCCTTTTGAAGCATCCAACTTAATTAACCAGATACCCGTGAAAGCCGACGGAACAGGGGTAAGTTGACGATTCAAACTTATTTCGCGTAAGATACGTCTGTAAAAATTAAACGTGTTAATGCGGAATTTGTATTTCTTTTCCATGCTGTACAGTGGTATCCGCGGATGGTGAGATTGTATCATATTTAATCGAGACTTCCGTCCATTTTTCGTTTGCAACATATTTCGTTTTTTTTTTAAGATTGCTGTGCACGAATACACTGTTGGAAAATTTGTGTGCTTTTGTGAAAAAATCTGCTGGTTAAAGTTTTTGTGTTAAGTAATCGACACATTTATTCATGTGTGAATTTAACACATGTCTGCTATGTTAACTGAACTTAACAAATATAAAATGTAAAATTATTAAAATAATTTTAAAAATGTGTTAAAGTAACACAATTTGCACATATTTATTAAATGTGTTAAAATTTACAGAAAAAGAGTGTTGATTTTAATTTATAATAGGAGTGGGGATGACTGCGCATCACTTATTATCATTCGTTGTGTTATTTTGATTCTCGACGCGTCTCGACACGTCTTCACGTGTTTCCCTCGCCTTGTTATAATAGAAGTGTCAGTAGCGCTACTCGAGCACATTCGACTCGAGTGATTCGAATAGTCTATAATTGTTGTGCAGTCTTCAAAACTTTCTGTAACCTTACCTAATCTACCTCCGCCTATCGTGGTCTCTGATTGTAGCTTTGTCACCTAAAATCAGAAGATAAGAGTGGTAAGTTCATCATGTGATAATATACTAAACTTAAAATATGTTTATCAATTGTGTATAGAAGAGAATATACCCAGACAACACGATATCCAAAATCAGGACATAAGACAACTTATAAGACGTCTTCTATACACAATTGATAAACAGATTTTAAGTTTAATATATTACCACATGATGAACTTACCACTCTTATCTCCTAATTTTAGGCGACAAAGCTACGATCAGAGAACACGATAGCTGGCAGAGGTAGATTAGCTTAGGTTACAGAAAAATAAAATGTTACATTAACATAAATTTTTTGTTAAAAAAAATGAAACTTTTAACAAATAAATAATGTAACTTTTACATATTATACTAATCAAAAATTTGAGCTGCTACATTTGTAAAATGTAAAAAGAACATTTCTCTCTTATATGTTAATTTTATCATAAAAATTATGTTAATTGTACACACAATTAACTTCAAATTGCGATCAAGATTACATTCACACTTTTTTGTTAAAATATTAACATAATATCAGTGTTACCATTTAACACATTATGTTAAATTAACACAAAAATTTGAGTGGACCGTTTGGAACATGTGATTTATATTAAATTTAACACATATTTTCCAACTGTGTAATAAAAGAGAGAACATAGCTTTTTAATTAGAATTTTCGTAAATTTATCTTTAATTTAAAATGTAAAAATGTGCATGCTATTATTACTATTGGAAATGTTTGTTCAATGGGAATTATGCTTTTCAGTTGAGGATGGCTGCATTGAATGAGCCGTTCACCGGAGATATGCATGGTATACGAGGAGCAGACTACGCTTGCTATCGACAAGCGAGGCGAGCAGGCTTGAGAGGTACCTTCCGCGCTTTCCTTAGCTCTCGAGTTCAAAACGTCGATAGCATTGTCCGATTAGGAGATCGAGATCTTCCTATAGTTAACATAAAGGTAATTAGAAGTAATATTTATTTATTACCATATATGACGCTTTTTATTGAAAATTTTACTAAGTAATAATCGGAAATATTTAGGGCGACGTGCTATTTAACTCTTGGAAAGAGATGTTCAACGGAAATGGGGCGTACTTCTCTCAGAATCCCAGAATCTACAGCTTCAATGGAAAGAACATTCTTACTGACTTCGCGTGGTAAATATAGAGAAGATATATATGTAAAATATGTGAAAGGGATATATTGATTTTGCTGTACAAGAGAATCTAACAATTCTCGAATATAAATTGTAACGTAAATTGTACGTTAGATTAATGCTAATTTAAAAATGACAAACTAAATGAATTCGCGAACAATTTTATTACTCATTAACTTGAAAATGTGGATATATATAACGATATATTTCCTCGCTATTTTCTTAATACCGTGAAATTAATGTTGTTCTGATTACAGGCCCGAGAAGGTCGCGTGGCACGGCTCTCACAAACTTGGCGACCGTGCGATGGACACTTACTGCGACGCCTGGCACTCGAGCAGCTCGGATCGCTACGGATTAGGCTCGCCGTTGACCGGCGGTAGACTGTTGGAACAAGTACGATACTCGTGCGACAATAAATTCGCGCTGCTCTGCATCGAAGTGACGAGCGAGCTGGTGAGGAGACGGCGGAGCGCCGACGGTCGGCCAGATGACGACGTCGAGTTGTCAGAGAACGACTATATGGAATACTTGGAGGAGCTCATGCAATATTGAATACTCGCACCTTCGACCATCCACTCGCAACGCGAAAATCGAGCCGTTATGTAAATAGGAATGCAGATGCGCGCGCGCTGCGTTTCTTCGCGCGACATATATAATAATATATATATAAATATATATATATATATATAAAAGAAAAATCCCACGTTCGAGTAATAATTCATATCGAGATACATATCGTGAAGTCATAGCGTGTGCGAGCTATCGCGAGCAGCGTCACGTCTCATCTTTCGCGTTCCCGAGATCACGAAACTATCTCCGATTCCAAAGGTATAATTACTTGTACTTTCGCCGCGAGTCACTAGCCATCCGCTTCAGCCGCGTCTCAGTTCTTTCTTCTCTCGATCTTTCTTAAAGATAAAAAGAAGACTGATCGTCTAGATATTCGTCAGTGTTTCGTCGTATTGCGTATTCGCATCGGGTACTCCCCTCTTCTATCAATCGCTTTCGGAAGCTTCGATCGCTCGAGGTCTTTCGAGAAGGCTCTACCGCGATTCAACGTTCGTTAAACGTTTCCCCTCATCACGATAAACGTCCAAAAATACTTGTGGATCGCCAAACGAGCGACGCCGACCCGGACAACGCGTGCAAGACTCTCTCAGGCCCGCGTTTATGGCGCACTTTAAATGCTAAAAGCGGCTGTCTAGTTTTATCCCTTCTTCTCATCAAACATCATGCATTAGATGATACCTACTCAGCCTACTTTTGAATTATTCAAAAGCCAGAAAATGCAGGCGAACGATTTTTGTAACTAGATTCGTATCGATGGCTTATCGCAAGAATGAAGGATCTGAATACAAAATCGTAGTCATTTTAAAATAATAAATTTTTGGGAAAAAGGAGAAATCTAAGGTTTAATCATTTCTATTTTCTTTCCTCTAGTTTTTTTTGTTATATAATTTACATTGTAAGATTTACATATTTTTCAAGATATACAGTATATATAGTTTCAATTGTACATATAGTTTCAATTATAGCATTTCTTGAAAAAGATTATAATAAATAAACGTAACGTAGAGCATAATTTAGATTTTAGATGCGTTTTTATAGATTTATTTGATATAAAATAAAAAATTATAAATTTTGTCTTTGTGTAACATGCTTTCTGAATCAAAGGGACTTAATTTTAATTTTTCTGACTTTAAAATACATCGCGAAATTCAGATCCTCAATCATTTGCATAAATTCTCCTTATTTCTGATGATCAAATACAAAATAGCTGGCGTACTCTCTTATGCAAACCTTCAAGTGATTGAAGCCTAGATAGTTATATTCGGCACTACAAATGTCGAAATACTACAAGTGCGCTGCGAATGCGGGCGGTACCGTTTAGGGAAGTAATTACGTAACACTGCCCTAAATAAACCTAAATGAAGTTCGTATCCGCGATCAAGTTGCATTTACATTTTAGCTGATACATATTGAGTGTGTATGTTAGACATAAGAGGCACATCGATTAAGGAGTTTCAGACGACGAGTCGCTCGGCTCACTGTCGAAGATTTATGCTCCGTGTATCTTGCGAATCATCAAGAAAGAGAAATTACTTGTATCTTAAATCATACATCGATCGCTTTGAGAATAGTCAACGATAGGTTCTTCTAAATCTTTAAAGAATTGTTACTGAGATTTTCGAAGAGATTCTCGAGAATTGGAAGAAATTAAAAATTAATTATTAACAAAAGAATGCAAAATTAAGAATATGTTAAAATTATAACTTTCTGTACTTGTTTCTCTTTTTTTAATTAATCTCATTTTTAATTAACGGCTCTAACATGATCGCGTATAAAGCACTTCGGGAAAAAAAACATCCTTAATACATATCTTTAATTTTTATACTTGTTAATATAACACAACTTATTTGATACGTACGATATGCAAACTCATCAAGCTGGCCTAAGAGCATGTGAATAAGTAACGTTTACCAAAGTTCTACTGCCACGAATTATGCATATAATAATTTATATAGCTCTCTTATCCATCTTTTTTTTCTTAGCTTACTCCGTAGGATTTATGTTTCTGGTCTTTGGATTACACCGAGCATAAATCAGATCTAAGTCAATGTCTATAACTCGAAGGTATACCGTTAACATTAACATAATTTATTACAATTACATAGAGATTGATCGTGAGACCATCATATGTATATTTAGGTTGTCAGCAAGCTTGTTGGCGAATATTTCCTACGTACATACGTAAACTTTTTTAAGTATCGTCAGTAGTAATTCGTGACATATCCAAGAACATACAATCAATTATCCTTTGATATAGTTTGCACCGAAAATGTTTCGTTTCCAAATTTTATATTATTTGTACACTTTATTATTGTCTTTCTAAATAAAAGATGAAAAGGAGTCTTCTAGAATTATACTTCCTTCCTTATATATATATATACTATAGCTTTTTAACCCGCGCTTCGCGCGGAAGTATTCTCCGCTGACTCGCCATTATTGACTCTCTTTCTTTTTTTGATCCTCTACTTTTTTTGATCCTCTACTTTTTTTACTGCGCTCTGCGCAGTATGCATTTTCGCAGTAATCACTGCGTCTACCGCTGAATGTATTTCGACAGTAAGTATTCACTTCCTTTTGCGCAGTTTTTATTTTGACAGTAATCACTGCGCACTTCGCAGAATGCATTTTTACTCTATTCACAGTACTCTTTGCGCACTGCGCAGTATGCATTTTCACAGTAAATACTGCGCTTTGCGCAGAATGCATTTTTACTCTATGCACTGCGCATAGACCAGAATGCATTGAGTAAGTAATCTCTGCGTTTTGCGCAGATTTTATTTTGACAATAATCACTGCACACCTCGCAGTATGCTTTTTAATTGTATTCACTGCGCGTTGCGCAGAATGCATTTTCACATTACTCACTGCGCATTGCGCATGTAATGTGAAAACGCGATTTAATACCCTTAGAAATAATTTTTTCTTGGCCAAAATTTAGAGTATAAATAAATTACTCTTCTTTACAAAAAAATTATTATTAAATATTTAATTTAAAAATAAAGCTACGTCTTAAGACGCTAATATATGGTTCTGTAATTAGGCCGGTATTCATAGTCCGTTCTTATTTTAAGATCGTCTTAAGTAACGTCTTAAGACGCTAATACGGCTCTGTGATTGGTTCATGACATCTCAAGATTGTACTTAAGACGGTCTTAAATATAAGATCCGACTATGAATACCGGCCTTAGTTTATGACATCTTAAGATTGTACTTGAGACGATCTTAAATATAAGAACTTATGAATACTGGCCAATGTCTTTCTTAACATATAGTCATGAGCAGATCCTCAAGCTAGATGTTCCCGTTCGATCATCAAGGTTAAGCAACGTTGGACATGGTCGGCAGTTGGATGGGTGACCACTTGGGAAGATGTATGAATCACTGAAGAAGTACTTGATAAAATCGCTAGTATTGATAAAATACTGAAAAATCAATAGTTTAATCGGTTTTTCGCCAATAGTCGAATAAGACAATATATATAATATATTTTTTGCAAGGGTTATTTAAAAATAATATTTAAAGGTTCTTGGCATGTTATATGAATATTAATACAACATGCCCTGCAAGGTTTCTGGAATGTTAAGGGAATGAGTTTTGACGAACATCCACATGTTACTGGGAGGTTAATGATAGGTTTATTAATCTCCGTGGAATGTTACAATCTTACAATTTAAGATTATTGTAACCTTATGGGGATGTTGATGTGCTGTGAGGGTTGCTGCAGCTTCTGTGTTGTATGGGCTTCAAATAATACTACGATCGCATGGAGTTTATTTGAGAAATTCTCATGTATGTCACATGTTACGTCGATAAAGTGCATTCTCAACTTTATCAACCGATATATTTTAGCCACTATAATGCTATGATCGCGCGGAGTCTGCTTGACGAAATTGTCGCATATTCACTCTCTACCGGCATATACCTATCATATATCTGATATCTTTCATCTTTCGCCTATAACGGATTTTTCGTTAAGCGCAATAAGCACGCGCGACATAATCGCGCATGACGATCCGAGTTATGGACATATAACGAAAAGACATGCCAGTTCTCGGTTCTCTCGGGAAGACGTACGGGTCATTTTCGCGTGCCTATGGCATCGGAGTCTGTACTCACCGGAACCGGCAGCGATTTGAAGTCACGGCGCGTCGCGTCGACGGCAAAGGGCGAAGGTTACGATCAGTGAAACAGCGTCAATCGCAAAAACACGCGGTAATTTAAGTTGAGAGTTAAAATGGTTTCATTACCTCTATCTAAATTTAAAACGCATGTATATGACGAAAAGATTGTAAATTTTATTACAAACAATAAAATATGGTACAGTTTCCGTATGTGCTTAATCGTATAAATTATATTATCTTATCTTTACTTAATTATATTATCTTTACTTAATTAATATTATCTTTACTTAAATTAAACAGTATTTAGGATTTTAGCACCATTAATGCTTCTGTGTATTTTAAACCTTCTAAAATATAAACTAAATTCTCAACTGATGCATCCTCGTCCTCTTCTGCCCATATCTCGAGCATAGTCTTACACTGTTCATATGGCGTTGCTTTGCTTTGGAAGAAAGCAATCTGAAAATGCGTATCGTATATTAAAATCCCACAATTATGTGTAATAGTATTAGTATTATAGTAAAAAAGCTATTTATGTACCTCATCATTTGTATAACCAAATTTTGTTGCTAATTTTTTCCAGTCGTTTTTCAGACTCTCCGATAATTTTGCCACCATTTCTGGTGTGACTTTGTTCAATTTTCTGGCTTTCATGTCGGCGCTTTCAGCATCTACCTGCTCACTTTCCTGCTTCAAGACGTCTTCGCTGAATTCTTGATCGGTAGATTCTGATGGCGGCGTCTCCTCGGTTTCCAATTTCGTGTCAGATTGTGTCTGCTATGGGACATAGTAAAAAATAAAGAAATGTATTAAGATTAAGTGCATTAAAAAAAACATAACATTAGATACTTACTGGACGATCCTTGGCAATTTTCTTAATCATCGTCTCAAGATACTCAGGTAATTTATTTATAGGATAATTGCCATGAACAAAGAAGTGCGGGCTTCGCCTCGCTAACAGTCTTAACGCTCTCCAACCAAAGTTACCATCGTTCACTTTCCTATAAGTACAAAATTATTTAATTATTATTAATAATCACAACGAATGACGTGTATCTTTATATGAGAGCGATCGACTATCGTAGTCAGTCAATCTCGGATTCAATCTCGACTTTCAACGCGTATATTGCCTCTTTATAAAAAAATTATAAAAGGTTGATTGAAGAGTTAAAGATTATGGAAGAATATTTGAAGAGATGAATTGTAATCCGTTTCGAAAACAATAATACATTTATAATTACAACGAAAGCAGATATATTACAAACAATAACTTACTTGTACTTATCATCGACCATCGCAGCAGGATCCAATTCCATTATAGCGTCTTCAAAATATGTTTCTAAGGATGGAAGAAAATCTCTATCCTTAGATTTGCATGCCTCAAGATTATTCGGACATAGATTCCATAATTTAGTGAGTTCTGGGCTATTAAAGAATAATCAAATTTAATTATTCGTTCTTGTAACGCGAACGTTAATTCATGTCTTCATTATCAAAGGCTATTTACTTTCCCATGTGATATTTGCTAACCGCTTGCGCATCTCTAATTACGTCACCGATACGTCGTCTCGGTCTCCTCAGTTTTCGCGGCTCCTCGTCACCACTAACATCCGGTGCTGGTCGTTTAAACGGTGGGCAACCCTCATTCTTCCATGCATTCCAATGTTCCTCGCGTTTCAAGATGTTCTTCACGGTCTCCGCAAACGTGGGACCGTCGGGTGGGGTTTCGGTCAGTAGAGTATAAACTTGTTCAGTGGTGGTCTTCACCCATTCCACTTGATCCGGCTTGAGTTCATGTGTCTCACTTAAAAGCGACAAACATCATAGTGATTCAATAACATACACATCATGAGACATTTAATTTAAGGAAAGCAGACCTTGTCTCATAGCCACTGGCAAGGAAGCTTTGAAAAACAAACATTTTTATGACTATTCAGAGGCATTTTACTAATTGCCGAATAATTTGTTAATTCAATGAAGGGGTACAAGATTTCTGAATTTATTATAAAATATTCGTATTACATTAGTACAGAAAATACTTACGCCTTGAATTTTACAGTGCTATTCAGATACTGGAAAAGAATGAGAAATTGCAGCAATACATATCGTCTGAAATTGGAGTCCGACAGCTGCAATTCCAATAATTTTTGATTGGTCAAATATTTTGCAAAATAGTGCGTTTCCTTCTGGGTGTCTTCCATAGAAGTATCCATCTTGATGCACGTTGTAGGATAACTACGTTGCTCCTCCAATTTAAAAGAAGCAAATGCTGATAGCACATTAGATGCATGCTACAAAAAAAAATAATTTTTTAGTAAATCTGCAACAAGTCTATATATTACTGTTTAAAGAAAATAAAAACTCACCGCTGAAAAGACCTTCCAGTGTATTTTATTATAACACTGATTCGGATTTCTGAAGAAGTCTTGTAGAGCCCAGAACTTTCTATACAAATTATAATCGATTGGTATTTTGCTTTCTGACTTGTCGTCGTCCTTATTAGTTATCTGCTCTAGGTCGTCTTCCTCTGCTTTTTCCAAGCCAAACTCCGTATGATTTTCCAGATTGAACTCGCTAACAATATTCAAGCCGGATCTCTCGGAGAAAGGAAAGAACTTCGCGAGAAACAGAAGGATTCTGCCACAAAATACAGTCTGCTGTGAACGTGACAGTCTCCTCAGCAAGTCATTGCACATTCTCAATAAGTTATTTTTGCAGGCAGTGAAAAACAGATCTTCCTTCCACACGGTGACGTTGTTCTCCACGAAGGTAAACAACTGTTCACATCTGTCCAACGTCATCGAATCAAAGATATCGCCCAGCAGCATCACCGGCATACTCGCCGTTGCAAGATCCTTCCTGCATAGTTCTATACAGAACGTGATATACGCTTCGAGGGATCGCACGTTACCCGAAGCGTTTTCTGTCAGTACTACCAGCAAGGTATCTCGGAGCGCCTGATCGATCGCCGCTTTTCTATCGCTGTCAATCGCACAACGTTCGACGCACTTTTTTTGAAACAGCGAAACGTCGGACAGCTTGAAATGCTGTTGCAAATAATCCTGAGGGGAGAAAAAAGAATATGTAAATGCAACATGTAACTCTCACAGAAATAAGAATTTGTGAACAAAACACAATGTTTATGTATTTATCCTAAATATTATACTTACGCTGTAGTCTTTCCTCAACACTTCGAACATCGCCATTTCTATAGCTGTGTTATCACGGATTCTATTATTTATATTGAAAATTGCTTCCGATTATCCGGTTCTAAGCATTCTTCTTCGACAATCCGGATAGCAAAGAGGTTAAGTTACGATTACAGAGTTGACAGGGTGCATTCAACAGTGTCGCCAGAACCAAAAAATATTTTGTACCAACTAAACGGCAAAAATGTACCAGATTTAGTCAAAATATACCAAAAATTTATATTTATTCCTTTTATTTACAATTCATTACATTTTGCTTAAAATAAGAATATGCACATTCTCTCTCTTTCTCTCTTCTTTCTCACAAAATTATATATATTCTGTTTTTGATCCTTTGAACTAAAAGTATCTTAGCAAAAAGATATGAGAAAGATGAATAAACTATAATAATAAAATATATGTTTAAATATTTAAATATAATTTTATTATATAAGTAACATTTATATGAATTATTCGTCTTTTTAATATTACCCCGGTAAAAAAATTTTCATATATAAATATATGTATATAAACAGATATAAAACATATATATGAAAAATTTCATGTATGGACATATTTCATACATAATTATGTATGTTTATATATCTTTATATATGTTTATATGTATATATTTATATATGAAAAATTTTTTACCGGGAGTTCATGTCCACTTTCTCAGACGGCGCGTCAGTACATGTGTCCCCCGAATCGCGGTGGCAACTCTCTGGTTTCACCCACACAGCACAAAACTCAACAGAAACGTTTCAAAGTTTCAGAAATGTTTCAGAAATGTTTCAGAAACGTTTCTGAAACTTTGAAACGTTTCTGTTGAGTTTTGTGTTGTGTGGGCACTATGTATGTATACACACGGGGGCATAAATGCCTAGCCATCTGAACATAAATCGGTATCAGGGCATATTCACAGCGCGTGCTTGCACATTTGTAATCATATATAGATGTAATAAT
>NJRL01000028.1:50016-62697 GCA_003063815.1 Aphaenogaster rudis | reverse complement strand
GTGTGTGTGTGTGTTTCAGATTTCTCGCGCTCGCGATGCTAAATTCTATTATCCAATAGATAACTGATATGGAATTAATTGACTGTGCAGTTTATTATGATACTTGTAAAGTGAAATTGAAAACTTCCAAATTGATTCCCTATATCATATATTACTACGTTCATAACTTCGAGATTCTTTCACGTTGATACTACTTGTTTTGCGTTTTAATAAAAAATCTGTACAGTATGAACATCGTATAATAATAATCATAATTTTTGGAAGATTTTCTTCCAGAAATACTTGTGCATGCTTTGTCTTATATTTATATCGTATTTAAAACAATAAAACTAACTTCAATGAATTAAACGAAATTAGTGATTTTATTTGATAGAAAAATGTGAATTGATAAGAACTTTGATAAATGTGTATGTGTGCATAAGTAAATGTAGAAAACAGATTGATTAAAATATTCACTAGAGAATTTTAATCCCCGTAAATTGAATTACTTAACCAAGTAATAAATATTTAAAGGCCGACATACTAGTTTACTAAAAATTGTTACTCAAATTTATGTTCAAAGAGGGATATGCATCGGATATGCAAGATTTATAATTGCAAGGCCATTTAGATATTTATATATATACGAAACAATTTCGCTGATAGCTCACATATTAATGTATTCTATAAAACTCACTGGATTTCTGTAAGACTCATTGGAGTTTCCTACTTCTTCTTGTGTGTTGTTTTATAAATCTAAAAAATAAATAATTTCCTCTTTCTTTTATTAACGACAAAATTTGTAGAACATCATCCATCTATCATGGAAAGCGTAATAGAAATAATCATGCTAAAATTGCAATAATCGTACCATATTACTCGACAGCGAAGCCACAAGTTTCTTCAACCGCCTGCGTAAGCTTGTCAAGCATCTTTTGATAATTCGGATAATTTTGCGGTATGTCTATTCTATTGAAACAGGTATGCGCTTTTGGTAGATTTTCGCTCGGGGCATCAACGGCGTGAATTGTAAAGAGCCGTGGACCCGCCGCTCCTGTTGATCCTACGCAACCAAACGCAATACGCGATATTATCTACGTATAATAGTATTTTTAATGCAATGTGTCTAATATGAAATGAGCATATACCTTGCAAAGCCTTGAATCCTTGCAACGGAACTCTGGAGCTGCCGGTAACGAACTGAAGCAATCTCGCCCTCATTTCTTCACCGTATGACTCCACTATCTGCCAAAACCATTGCACAACCGGTGTATCCGGCGTGCAATGCTTAAGCCGAGTATGCATCTTCCAATCGTTTATGTCAATAGTGCCTAAACCACCAATAACCAACTCCAATTCACGCTCGTCGAACGGTCTTAGTAATAGAGGAGGTATTAATTCGTGAAATCCTTTCTGTAACGCTAAGAACTGTTGCTCGATACCGCGCATAAATCGATAGTTTACGTATAAGCGGACGTATTCTTTCTTGTTTTCTTCCGTCACCGGAATGTCTTTACCGCCTGGCTTTAGCTCGTGATTTTTCAATACGCCAAAACTACTATGCTCCACAGAAAAAGTAGCATCCAATACGCCATCTATGCTATTTTCCCTAATAATGTGAAATATAGCAAATTAAAAATTCTTTGGAATTATCTCTAAAGAAGAATACGTATCAAATATTTATAAAGCTTCTTTAAAAAATATATATATATATCACTTACAACATCCATGTAAGGCTCCTGTGCAGTTCTGGATCCACTCCTTCTATATCACTCAAAGTTATAGCTTTATTAAGCAACATTTTATAGAATGGAGTCGTGAAACCACCGTCAATGTGGTGACCGTGAAAAACGGCGATGCCTATAATCCTCCCGGCAAAATGAAAATACGATAAATGTTCTGGATTTATGCCTGAATCCGGATTAATTTGAAGCGTATAATTATCATCTCTTGAATACTGAAAGAGTCCGTATTGCGGGTTTAGCATCTCATGAGATAATAAATATAACCATTCACGTGCCACGCCGCCGTAATCAAGGCCTTCCTCACCGCGGAATTTGACCATAAGCCTTTTGCGCATATCTTTCGGGCGCATTTTCATTATCAATCTGTACGATTCCTGTAAGAACAAAGTATTGCTCACAAGCTAGATATTTCGTAAAACAAAGTATTCTTAATTCTTTGTGTTTATAATATTCGAAATATTTTCGAGAATACAAAGGATGTGTAGATATTTAAAATTTGCTTACTTCGAATATTTCATTTCTCGACACCTCCAACCTACAGTGTCCACTCTGAGGCTGAAGAGCATTCAGTTCCGCTCGCAGGCATTTCAACTTTGCTACTAAATCACGTTTATATTTCGGAAGAAGTTCATTGTCCATGAGTTCCTTCGGTAATTCCGACACTGTTTGAGCATTTTGGGACGGGACGTTTTCCACTGAAATGCAAAGAAATGCTTATGCCGATCGCATTATCCACATATACCCACGGAATTAAGAATCCCGATTTTTACAATAATGCGCCCTGATGAACAAGACTCTTCCGAAATGAAATGGCATTTTGCCCAAGTGACAACCGAGACTGATTAACAGTCAGACCTGCAACCACTGCATAGATAGACACGCGCGCAGATAAGATAAAATTGTGAGACGTACACAATGTTCTTTTGTTTTGCTTTCGTGTGGAAATAAGTTGATTATGCGATCCATATTGTGCGAATATTATCAAATATGTAAGATGCACGCAAGAGTCAAAGATGTAAGCGCTTCAGTTATTCTGCATTGTGAAATAAATTTTCCATTCCCCTTTCTAGAGGAAGTACATTTTGAAAGAAATTTCACTCACTTGTTGGAGAATTGTTGTTACTTCCGTTTTCATTTCTCGTTGGTTGCTGCGGCGTGTTAGGCTGAACCATCGATGAATTCGTTGTATTCGCTTCAGCGGTCTCGCTCGTCACCGAATTTGCATTATTCGCGGTTTGATTGTTTTCAATCATGTTATTGTTTTGCCTCCTACTGTCGGCAAAATAACAATTTTACACTCTTGCATAATCGCATTTACGTACCTTTCGACTTGCTCTATACTTACTTCAGCAGATTGCTTATTATTTGACTGGACAGTCTGGGATCGGTAAACTGCGTTGTCCTGTTATTGTGATCTACGAAATATACCCGTCCACTCTGGGTCTGTCTCATTTCCCATCCGCTGGGAAGAGGACCAAGCTCGTTCGTCAATTCGTTAGCTTGCAAGTCACGCGGAATTCTCGGGTCATGCCAAGTAGAAGATCCAGTTGGTACATGATAGAAATATACTTGGCCTTGCTGGGTTTTCCTCATTTCTACATAAGCACATAGAACCTTTTTACTATACATTGTTTTCCCTAAATAATTTACATTATATTTAAAAATTATTTCATTCGTACCGTAACCACGTGGTAGGTCCGGCGGTTGCGGTGGATCGGTTCGTCTATCGCTACTCGACATGACGCTATTTCTGTTCCTGTTACTGCGATTAGGCCTTCGGATTTGACCACCGCTATTAAGGCCACGTTCTACCCTTCCATTTGCGTTTTGATTGCCGTTTTGTTCATCGGTTCCTCTGACAACGCGCCGCTCCCTTACGGACGATGACGGCGTCGTTGCGTTTCTTACGTTGTGCTGATTCTGTTGCTGATTGCGATTCTGCTGTTGCTGTTGCGTTGGTGTATTTCTCGGGGTATTTTGCGCCGAACCGTCTCGGCTGGGTGTTTGACTGAGTGTTCCGTCCCCGCCATTCCATTCGGATGACGTATGTCTTGCAGGACTCCCCTCGTTTCTTACGTTCGGCGAGCTTGCGCTACTGCTGGGAGACGTAGGCTCCGACGACGACAACGGCGGTGGTTCCGGTGTTGTCGGTATAATAGCATTGTTAGGCCTATTAATGACATAATTATCTTATCTTATAATTGCTCGAATAAATTCACGTCATACATCATAGTTTGACATAAGTAGATATCAAATTACCGAGCGTTCGGACGGATCCATTGCGTGCTCTTCGTGTGATGATTTACGTAGTAAAGTCGACCACTTTCCGTTCTCCTTTCTTCCCAACCGTCCGGTAAATCATTCGGGCAGCTTAGATCACCAAGCACGTCGACCACGGCGTTATGACCGACTGTATTACTCACAGCGCCGTTATGGCCATCTCGTGACATGAGGGACACGACAATTTGCCCTTTCACAACGTCCGTGTCATCGGAATTAGCTTTGCATAGGTCCAAACGTTGATCTAAAAAAATATATATATATATATCACAAACTAATCTTTATAAAACGTTGATAATTGCTGATGTGTAAGATCCCATACAGCACAAAAATTGCAGCAACATTGCAGTAACATTGCAGTAACATAATAATATTGCCGAAATGTTGCTGCAATGTTCTGTGCTGTATGGGATAATCTTTTCTCTTTAAAACTAATGTATAGCAAAAAATATGTTTTCTACAAATAACAGATTTTGTAAATTAGCAAGCAGATCTACTTTAACGCGGTTAAAACATTTCCCCAAATTTTTTTAAATGCGTGCTAGATTGTAAAAAGCAGCGATTTAAATTATTTCTTCTTCGTCAAATCGCAAGTTTAAAAATTAATCCACGCAATTACTGGTTTCATTAAAATTCATTTTATTTTTACAACTTTGACAAATAATTATGTCACTAAGTGTATCAAACAATGAAATCAAATAAATAATGCAATAGCAATGTGTACCGGATTATAATTTCGTCGTGAAATTCTTCATCTTTTCATTGAAGTGAAAAAACATTTATCATTTAATTCTTACCCGTGTGTCAGCCATTTTAAAATTTGATAACTTTGTTAATACATGAAATTTTAACATAAAAATTTAATGAAATAAATATTCTATAGATACGATAATTTAAGGAAATGTAAAGAAATGATTTCCCATTAAAATAAACTGCCCTTCAGATTTTAATTCCAATTTCTCACGAAGTATAAACAAAATCTAATAATGTGATATAAAATAAATACATACATCCTGTATCCTTAAGTCTTTGGATAGTATTTGATAATATGCGTACGCATCCCAAAAACCCTCCATTTTGTTTCTTATGGAATTTTCTATAATTCCACACGGATATGGTGATTCCATCGTTCTTTCCGATATATCTGCATGAACAGACAATAGTTACTTTCTTTCTTATATGCACTTGCACTGAACATCTCTAGATTTATTGTTAGCCTAGAGAAATACTCACAAGTCGTAATGTTGATTCCATTTAGGATCAAGGGTGGCTTTACAGGTGTCTGTACTGTGACACTGTCCAGAACCTTCGACAGTTATTTTAGCAAAAGGATCGGGTAAACCTAAAAAGTATTTGTTTTTTAAATCGCATTCATGTATATTTCTACGTGCTAAACTCATTGCGGAAAAGAGAACTCACGAAACAAATCCTTTCTAGCGAGATTGCGGGCGCATAAAACTAAAACATATATAATCATTATGTAAATGTATATTTTCGTAGAGCGCGCAAACTAATATCACGATAAAAGATTTCCAGTTCTACTATTTTTTTCTATCATACGCAAATTAATAACACAATACATAATTTAGTAAATTAATTATATACTATTTTTAAGTTCCACATTAATATCAAGCAGATCTTATAAAACAATTCAATAAGAGAATATGATAATCTACAACTTCTACAGTATTTTCTGCTTACATCCATCTCGTATTTGTTCTACACAAAAGACAATACTTTCTCAATTATAACTACGATTAATATGATTAATTGTACAATCATATGATACAATTATCTCTACTATTATGACGAAATCAATTCAAATTTAAATACGAATGATGTTATAACTCATGTTAAATGTCGTTAACGATGATCGAATAGCCTTTCTAAAGAATAAAAGAGAAACATCCGGATATTAAAGATGAAAACTAGCCAAGAAGGTAATATTGGCTTAAAAATGAGGCCTTGTTAAGGGCATTGCGAATGAATGACACATCAAATGGTCTTCACGACCGTCCAGAATTAACGTTTTCATCGGTCTCCCGGAGCGTGTTCGCGGGGGAGGCCGCGAGTCAGCTTCCTCGCCGCCGAGGAAGCTGGCGCAACCGGAGGAGAAACCGAGGGGAACCAGGTCGTGTCCTCTGCCTAGGGCACGCGTTATCCGCGGGACTCCCGAGGACCAGACGGACGTGGTTTGACGTTTACGCGTCGCTCGTCGCGGCCCCCACCCCCGCGTAGTGGAACGCGTGCCAGGGCACGTTGGATAACGCAAAACAAAAACAGGCCGTGCGTGGGCAGGTGCCCTGGTCGTGCGTGCGAGCCGCGGTTTTGCGAGTCGCGGTTTTGCGAGTCGTCCCCCCGACTTTCACGCACGGCGAGGCGCACGGGACGCCCGAGGAAGAGGCACGGCGCCGCCGTGCTCAACTCACTCGTCAGACGGATCTTCATGGCCCCGTTCCTCCTGTTACCGCCCGGATTCGACATCCTGCACGCACATTTAACGCACCGCACCGCGCATCTGCGCCGTAATTGGCAAATAAAGTTAGGGCTGCTATCCCCCTGCCGAGAGAACGCGCGACGGCGACGGTGTTCGCTGTTCGCCCGCACCACACACACATACACGCGTACGTACGTACGAACGCGCGTGCGGAACGGTCTCTCGTACGCACTATCGACTTCGGAGCGCCGGTCGATTCTCGGAGCAGACTTGCACGATCCGCGTAACGTAATTTTAATTATTTTACGTCGTAGGCGTAAATAAATGATTGGACGAGATGTAAAATGGGTTTTTGGACCGGAGTGGGTTAAATTAAATGGAGGAGCAGCAGAGAGGAAATTATTTATGGCCAATTTGATTGACTATGGCCGTTCTGACTGCTTCATCTCGATGTATCGAACGAAATGCGATTGGCGTTGTGCTTGTCGGTTGCGTCGCTGCTGAGCGCGACGCGCGCATTGGACAATTCAACGTTTAACCCCACTGTATTAAAGAATGGGACTAGATGTTGGTCAGAAATCGAAAATGAGAAAATAATGTTTTCTATTTTTTACGTATTTCGAATTCTTATTTTGTGTTGAAGATATTAAATATATTTACTGATTAAATATTTAATAAAGTATTTAATAAAGAACAATAGAGCATATAAGGATCTCCTTCCAACTTCGATTAATCAAACTCCGATTAACTTAATCAGTAATTAATTATTTTATTTAAATTATTTAGTTAAGTAATTAATTACCTATTTAAATTATTTATCCATCTTACATTAATTTAATAAAAATAGCTTATTGTAAAATTTCTGATTATATAATTCGTTGCATTACTTGATAAGTTAATCGCCGATTAAGTTAATCGGAATATAGTCACTAATTAACTTTATCGATTAATTCAATAGCAAAATTGCTTAAAGCCAAATTTCGAACTATATAATTCGTCGTCCCTAATTTAATCTTTCTGTGTATCAACGACAAAATTAAGAATTCTATCCATGTTAATAAAATTCTGCAGTTATTATTTGACAAGTTAATTGCCGATTAAATTAATAAGAATTTGATCATAGTTATCCTAAGAAGATAATGAATTTATCGATTAATTTAATAGCAGAATTGTTTAAATTATAGTGTAAATTTTAAACTATATAATTCATCCTTCTTAATTTAATCTTTCTTTCTGTAAAACAACAACAAAAAAATTCGATATTCCATATTAATAAAATTCTGCGGATATTACTTCACAAGTTAATCGCCGATTAAATTAATCAGTATTTGGTTATAGCTGGGAATCACTTATATAAGGAGATGATTAACTTTATCGATTAATTCAACAGAAGAACTGCTTGAAGCAAAATTTTGAAGTATATAATTCATCATCTAATTTAATCTTTCTTACTGTGTGCCAAATAACAACAAAAGAGTTAAAAATTCCATCCATGTCAACACAATTTTACAGGTACTTGACAGATTAATCGCCTAAGATTAAGTTAACCGAAGTTTGAGTGAAGTTACCTTGAGAGACTACTTTTCCAAAATTTGTTCGTGCAGATTCAAACAACAGTTGCGTCATGTCATAAAACTTCTTGTGTTTTATTATGTAACATCGCTTCTAATGTGTACAACGCGATAACGAATAAACCGCTTGTAAATATTTTCGCATTTTTCAATGAACGCGTCGCATGAAAGAAAGAAGCGTCAGAGGGATGTTCATGCGGATGGTGCGAAAATGTCTTCGATCCTGTTGTTCATAATTTTCCTTTATTGATGAAGTCTTAGCGTAAAAACGTACAAATCAAAGATAAATATCGTGAATATTCGTGAAAGGACGGCGGACAGAACGAATTTATTCAGCGCCGCGATACAATCAAATGTCTTCGTATATAAAAACGTGTCATGATGTTATCGTTCCTTTTCTTCTTATCGCTGCTTGTCCAATCTCAAAATAGCATGACTTAAACTAAGCGAGTGCGATATCAGTACATTATTAATGATTATGATACCAACTGGCCTACTTCTACGAAGGGACTGCCACTTATTAATATAAACATATTATGTATATTATATGTATATATATATGCAAGTATGTATCATTGTCATGTGATCCCTGCACGTTTTGTACTATCATCGGTTAGATGCCGTCGCGAAGTCACATTCATCATGCGAAAGCATGATTTAAACGGTTCAGAAATCTTTCTTTATTAATAAGAGAAAGTGTCTTGCGAATATCTTATCTCCATTAAATTTCTCAAGGTTTTAAGTCAGAATCCTGACAAGTTAAAGCGAGTTCAAGAAACGTGAATCGACCCCGATGAAACGGACATTTCGCACGAAGTGCAAGACAAATGGCACAAGTCGTGAATTTCACGAAGCTTTGCAACTTCGTGCTTCGCATAAATTCAGAGAAATCGGCGGAACTTCGCGACGCCGCATGTGATTCGCGTTCGAACACACACTTGGCTACCCGGCTGAAAAGAAAGTTTTCTTCGGGAAAACTCTTTGGCAGTATCCAATCTCTTACAGATTAGAAAAGATTTCCGCCGATCGCGGAATGTGATTAACACCGATTGCCGGCCGTGCAGTCCCTCGTTGTACTTAAAAGATTCAGATTTCAGTTCTCCCCTCGAAAAGTGAGGAACGCGTCCACGAGGAAAACGATGCCCTCGATAATACTGAGGGAACCTTTGGCCAAGCCGGTATCGCGAAACGACGACTTGTGTGCTAACTTCTGGAAGTAGTCGATGTTGAGCGCGCCCGCAGCGATGAACAGGGCGCATCCAATGAGCGAGAAGAAGAGATCCTAAAAGATAAGAAGTTGTATTTAGCGAAAATCCGTACTCTTATAGTGGTACTCTATAGACTACCGCTCAAAAATATTTGCCCACTCTGTCTTCCTTAATCAAATGATAGAAATTCAAAGGATTAATAAACAATTTTAAGAGTAGACCTTGAATTTAATAATAATAATGTTTAATAGATCAAAATTTTGCATTCTACATATATAAAGAGAATATAACAGAATTAGAACGAAAATTAAACAAGAAGAAAAAGAAGAAAAAGAAAAAAATATATATATAGAAATAGAGTAGACAAATATTTTTGTGAGCGGTAGTGTACTATAATCTCTGTTAATTATAAACTTGCTAACTTTTTAAATTTATACATTAATGTATTAATGATGTGATCTGTTTTATTAGACAGGAATCGTAATATAGAATTATATATAAATAAAATCCAAACGCATAAAAAGTCCGAGATTTTTGCGACAATCAAAGGTAGATCTAAGAAAACTAAGGAAAATTAGAGAGCTATTTTAGACATACATACATAGATTAAGGAATAATGTGTGTATTGTTAGACATATATACTTTGTTAGACATAGATACATAGATTAAGGAATAATGTATCAAAGAATAATTTAAATATAGCTTCTCTAATTTTCCTTAGTATTCTTAGATCTACCTTTGATTCTCGCAAAAATCTTGGACTTTTTATGCGTTTGTATTTCATTTATATATAATTCTATATTACGATTTCTGTCTAATAAAAAATGTATCTTCCAATATCTGCTGAAACATACCACGCGGCGGTTCACCGGTGTTCCCATGACGCTGCCGATAAACAGGCCGACCAGAATAATCAGGTATCCCCCAAAAGTGCCCATGGTTATCATAGCGGTATGTTGATCTCCCAAATTGAAGGAGTTGTAGTGCAATCCGATAAGGATGCATACCAAGAGCTAGTCAGAAATATACATTAATTAATGGATGAAAATTTTTCTTAGACTATGCACTAAATTATCTTCTTTTTTTTCTTCATCAAAAATAAAGTTTCATCGTATCTTCAATAATTTCTTGTCTTTACTATTTATATGTGTGAAAACTGTAGCAGTTTTTTTTTTATTATAAAGTGAAGATACGAATATGACTCACGAAACCGGGTCAATCCCGGGAGGATACGTCAACTTTCTTTCAATTCCATCATAAATAAAATATTGCCCACTACTGTCCCAGTTGGTAACTTTTTATTTCTAGACAACAGGTCATAAATTTAATCGTTCAATATCCGACGGATCATTAACACAGTTATAAACGTAAGAGTAATCTACTTCAAGTATGTCGTTAACTATGACGAGCAGAAGACGCCCGCAAATTTCAAAACTGATTCAGCCAAAAAATTCTCAAAAATTCACGAAATGTTTGTATAGTCATGTAAAAACAATCTATATATAAATTTAAATTTTTTTATTTAGTAAGAAAATCAATTTTTATTTTTATAATATAAAATATTTCTTTAAGATTAATAACATGAATGCATAAGAAATATTGAATAATAATACAGATTATCTCTTTTTGGCTAATTAGCAAGTAAAGTAAAAAAATGTGAGCGAGGAATGTAGATTAAATTTATAGGCGTTTTATTTTTTTCGCAATTACATAATTTTCATCTCGAAGTCATTCGTGGCGTCAACATTAAAACTGCACCGGTTGGCCTTGACGCGATGAATACATTCGCCTGACGCCGAATACAGTGTATCTCAAAGAATCCCGGGCTTGGTCACCCACGTGTGCGTCGATAAGCACGCGATACGTCGCATTTACTACAGCCCGAGCTATTCGTCACTAAGGAGTGCCATTATATAGCACGGTATATATATATATAGCAATATAAATATGTACTCTGCGTGTATCAAGGAAGCGACGTAATAAATTCATCTATGTGTATCGATTTAAGTATTCATTCAAAGCATGCATATATTTATATAATAATTTTTTTATTTTATGCAGAATAAGCATCATCATTATCTTTTTTATTGTACTAACAACATTAATTAATTAATTTTAGATACTACGCTTTTCGTTTACAAATTAATGCAAATGTATTGTTACATGACTCGTCAGCAAATAAACTAAAATATTTTCAGCTCCAGTTTAGCTGAAAAATGATTGCGAAATAACATTGCATCGATTAAGAAGACTTTACCAAGAAATCAAATGAAAGAAAGAGGCTAAAATTATATTCAGAATACACCAGGCGTAGTTATAAAATATCGCAGGTGTAACGCCAGTGTTAATTTATAAACAAAGCTTGATAAATGTATGTGTGTTTAGCGAGATAAATGTTTTAGAAGGGCAACTATTTTTGAAAATACGTTCTGATTAATAACGCTTCTTAACATTTAACGCGTTTATGCATTGGCTACTTTTAATATACTTTTAATGTTATATTAACTTCAATTAATGCAGGATAAAATATACGATCATTTCGATGCAATTATCGAAATTTCGTATCAAGCTACGATTTTCTACCGCTTAAAAATGCAACAGAAATGCCTACTACAAAAGGCGTGAGCTCTCAGGTAGTCCCAAAGAATCCTAACGGAAGCTCTCATACCGAGATCGACTTCCGGACGACTTGAAGCGAACTGTAATAAGAAGCGGTAGAACGCTCTTGTGCGGTAATCAGCGGCGATTATGTCACTCTCCATTCTCGCCGCCTTACGAATCGCGAAAGATATGCAGCGCGGAATGTCGCCCGACACTAACAATACCCTGGGTTTCGACACATACGTTGATTTTCTCGATCTTGAAAGCGCGTCGATCCAGATCATGATGAACACGAGCAACGCGAGAAATTGGATCAATCGATCGGCAGAAAACAGCGCCGTAATGTTAAAAATAAATTCGAGGGCATGGTGGAGTTCTTAGAGGAGTATGAGGCGACCTCGAGGATAGTGTTTCTCTTGCGGCTGGAAATACGTGCGCAAGAAATGCTGATAGGTTTATGCAGCTCGACTTCGAACCTTGCACTTTCTCGAGAATCTAGTTTTGCGCAATTTCGAATGCTAAGAATAGAGAAGCTCCATAGAGCAATGTATTCTTCTAGTTAGCAAATGATAAGTATGTGTTTCCGGTTATGTTAATTAATGTTTTGTAATATGACATCATACGGTTGCTTATGCGATAAAAGAAAATCTGATTTACTACGTTTATAATTTTTCTTTCTTACGGTATTGTACACTGAGAAAAAAAAGCTGTCGCTTCAATTAAAGTGTTATCACGGGGTGCCAAAAACATAAGTAGTTCATTCAATTGTATTATTAATAGACCCAATATTTGGATTATTAAAACAATAATTCAATCATTGTTTTAATAATCCAAATATTAGGTCTATTAATAATACAATT
>NJRL01000028.1:23132-40727 GCA_003063815.1 Aphaenogaster rudis | reverse complement strand
ATTGCTTCTAAGTACTTATTGTATTAATTAATTTATTATTTACTTATTTGTATGTTTATAATTTATCGTCGCACTGGATGACCAAAATTAAGGTCGAAACGTTTGTTCAACGAATTGTTCAACGATTTGCTCAACGATTTGTCCAACGAATTGTTTATGAAGATTTGTTTTAGAATATAATAATATTAGCACGAATAACTGGCTTGGCCCTCTTGAATAATTGTGATTGTTATTCTATTGAGCCTTAGAAATTAATTTAATTATTTATAAATCTTTTTATTTTATATAAAATTGGCAAACGGACAATATGTAATTCATAGATGAAATTCTTTTTCTCTTATATCTGCTGCGCAATTAAGCACGCAGCATTTACTTTTTATCTCATTTTATCGTTTAAAATCATATTTATGCAATTATATATTAAGCGTCCAAATGAAAATTCTTGTAATTAACAAACAAATATGATCTTACATTTATATTTTATCTAAGCGGAAGACACACAATGCTACAATGAATTGTATGCCCGTATAGTCAATGATAACATGTCGTGACTACAATGACCCTAATATATCATCGTGACATTTATTACTATTTTAATGACTGCAAGTCTAAATTCAACTCTTTGATCATTTCCGCAAGTCCTTAATTTGTGTGTTGACATTTTTATATATTTGCCTTCTCATGTAGAAATTATTTATAACAAAATTAGACGCTATATATATATATATATATATATATATTCATTAATGTTTAATTTAATATTAAAGCGCATGTAAAATTTTTATCACGCGAAGAAATAGCGTTGCATTTTTGCTGCAAATATATATATGTATATATACACACATATATGATGTGCACTGTAAAAATTATACTATTGATAATATGGCTTGTGTTGAACGTACAAAGCTATTGCATCGGAAGTAACACGAAATCGAGGCATCGAAACTTAATAACAACCAACCACTATGCTATATTTAGATATATCGGGTAACTCTCGAAACAGACGTTACTCACGGAGTTCGTAACTCCGTAAACTTTTTCCAGGAGGGGAAAATGAGAATATAAATATCATGGTATAATTATATATCAGATCATAACAATCCTAATTTAAAATCCTTAATCAATAATGTGGCAATAAGTATCAGAAAATATTGTTTTGCGGCATTGTCAGTTGCCGTAGGCAAATATTGTGCATGCTTAATTGCACTAATATAAACTTTACGTCATCTCTTATTGGATGACTTGAGCGGGTCGGCACGTATAATGACCATGACATACCCAAGATGGGTAGAATGCAACAAAACTAGAAATAGCGCGATGTGTGTCCTGCATGCTTATATCGTCATTGGATAAGAAGCGCTTGTTAGTCAGTATGTCAAGCGTTGCAATCAATTTTTTAATCGCAACTGCTTGAGTCATCAAAGTGAAATTGATATAGCGATGTTTCATTCAACCATTCTTACGTTGATCACGTTAAGAGAAAACGGGAACTCAGTAGGAATAAATTAATTGTATAAGAAAGATTAGATATGCCGGATATACATACATATTTCATACAATTTTATTTTTGATTTTATCTATTTTATAGAAAGCTCATAAATAATTAAATATGCCCGTAAAAATTTGTAAACATTACAAAGCATTTATCTTACTTTACTTCATCTTAAAAGACATTTAGAAATATGTAGAAATTATCTTAAAAGAACGAATTTAAAAATAATTAATTGCAAAAACAATGAGATTATTAATATGTAGGAGATTCAACAATTAATAAAATATTTAGTGTTGGCTTGTGAACGATGATGCGTTGAAATAAAAATATGGGTCATTTAGATTGTTTATCTTCTGCGACAATTAAGTCGGAAACTTGATATGGGTAACAAGATCTTGTTATTATCCGCAATAACCTGCGATTTCGAATGAGTACGCACGTAAATTAAACGTTGGAAGGTAAATCGCGGTCATACGCACGAGAGGGGGAACGCATTTTTTATACCGAAAAGGAAAACACTTTCATGATGCCTGCTACTACCTTGACTCCGTTTTTATAATTTCTCTCAAACTCTTTGCCTTTCGAGTCATAGGCTGTGCTTTCTCGAAAAGTACATCGAAACAAGGTTATGTGTACAAATAATTAAAGAAATACTTGCGAAAATAATAAAAACAGATTGATTACTAGAATTATTATTATTAATAATTTTAAATAATTGTTTTGTGCCTTTTATATTTCTAACCACAATCGCTAATGATTATTTTGTAACAAATAATCATATTGCGAACTTATAAGAAACAAAATTGTATATATAAAGTGCTCCGAAACTTGTAAATTTATATTGTTTGATGATACACAATATGATATTATCGTATGTATCTTCATTCTGAAGATCTACATATTTCTTTTTACATTTCTTTAACTAATATTGATTAAAAAATATCGTACTGCGTATATACAAATGTGCGATATATCCAAAGTTCACGTACATATCCTTTATAAATTATGTCACTTAAAAGATGAACATACATCATGTATGACATGACATCATTCGCGTTATCTGATTAAAAAAAGTTGACATATTTTATTCAAACGAAATATTGTATCTCTCTTTCAGCAATATATATAAATAGCAATATATCAATATAATAAAAAAATATATATACGATAATATCATATTGTGTGTATCATAAAAAGAATAAATTTATAAGTTTCGGAGCACTTTATATATACAATTTTGTTTCTTATTTTGCAATATGATTATTTGTTACAAAATAATCATTAGCAATATTGTGAGCTAGAAATATATATGTATATATTTATTCTTTTTCAAAAATTCAAGATTCAAAAATAAAAATAAAAATTCAGCATTTAGTTTTATAATCGGCCTAAATAACATTTATCTTTCCGCAAAATACGTCATGATTTTCGTACGTTTGTACAACGGACCAAACGTCTCGCTTCTTATTCTAATATTTCACTCCAACCGGTCAAGGCTAGGCGTCTCACAAACCAGCACACAAAAGAACAGCACGAACAAAGGGCTTGGGGAGCGGACGTTAGAAGCGTCTCAAACCAGCGTCGATATTAGCGGTTCCGTAAAGTTTCTAATTTGCAAAAAGCGGGAAAGAAGACTTCCAGGTCCATTCATTCATGTATCGGGCGTATTCGGCGTCGTAGAGCGTACTTACGTGTTTGCGCTTTCGATTCACCGGACGGTACTAGCTGCTCGCGAGACGAGGGTTCAACGGCGACTGATGCTGAAGACCGACCACGCATTGTGGAGGCGCGTCAGCTAGCCTCGATTTTTACGATCGACGGAAACACGCCGACTTTTACATCACGGCGTTCACGCATCGAGCGAACACAGACGCTACGGTCCAGTGGCGCTCATTTTGGCTGTGAGTCGGTTTGACGGACGTTTTATCACGGTTTTTTAATGTAGAACGAAATTAAAATACGATTAGCAAGACGACGTGATGGACAAAATGACAAAATCGCGTGCGTGAAACTTACCACGAAATTGCAACGCTTTAGAGACGTGCTTATCCATTTTTATAAACGTTTAGTTGAAGTTTAATTAATTTTAGTTATTACTTATATATGGAAAAAAGGATCCAGGAAGTTTTAATAAAGAGATAGATGGATATTTCTTTAATATAATTTGAAGAGAATTAAATACAGAAATAATCTTAAGTATAATATATTTTTAAAGCGTAAATATATAATAAATTTTTATCTTTTTGTATAAAAAAAAGTTCGGCATATCACATTAAATTATACTTTAAAATATTGCAATAATCGTTAACAAAAATGTATTATTAAAGGCATTTTCAAATAACTAAAGCATATTTGTAACATTTTTCTAGAGTTCTTATATTAATAATTACCTTTTCATGTCAAGCTCACATTTCTTACAATTGTAATGTGTCCAGATATTTCTCTGATTTATTTCATCACGTCACCTTATATTTAGTTAAAATGTCATTACAGTTTGCACAGATAATTACGAAAGATTATTAATTTAAAAATAGTACATTGTTATCAGCTGCCCAACATTTAAACTGGTCATTTATATGATTTTATCGCAGAAACGAAGATACCATTTAGTAATTGCTTGCATTTTTTGCAATGATGTAATTACGAGATATCATCTGTGAGATAAAAAAAATCCAGGAATCGGATGGTGACTCGAGGATTACGTCGATTCCCAAGCGTGACATCATAACGCTAGCTACGCGATGACGTTACATATCGATTCAGAAAAAAAACATGAAAAATGTGCGGCTGATGCGAATTTCGTTTTATAAATAATTTCCGATACATTACAGAAGGAAATTTTTTACACTAATTTTTTAATTAACATTGAATATTTTGGAAATTATACGTTTAGTTAACATTCTGCAAAAACAAGGACCTTTTAAATTTTAGTAAATAATGACATATGGTTTTTTTAAATTTCAGGACAATTGATAAATCTTCAAAAATTAATTCGGCATTATGAAGAGACTCAAAGAGACTCAAAATTCAGGCTGAAATTTTCTTTTTTGTATGCCGCGCCGTACCAATCAACAATCGTTGCGTAAACCGTAAGTGTGCGTAACGAGATTCATCTGTTCATGCCCGGTATACGGGGGCACACGCATTCTTTGACACGTATTATCTACGTGCGAAGGATACGACGCGTCGTAGAGCAGTCTCTCGAAATACCCCATATGCTTGTGCCTATTAGAGTCTATCCCGCACACAAATGTCCGACTCGCATGCTCGCGTTACGTTTTCCCCGTCTTTATTTCCGCCGTCGCTCTTCCACACCCACCTACACACACGCACATACACAGACGCGTGCGTACGCTGCCAGCAAATTACCCACGACCGTTCGCGTTCGTGTTCATTAGCCTCCTTTCGCCGGTTACTTACGATACAACACGCATTTTCGCCGAGTCCTCGTGAGATTGACATGCCCGCTACGAATTTCGCTCGATATAAGGAGTCCCTTATTTGGACCAGACGTAGCTTACAAATGTCTGCTTTAAAGGCGATTAAATATCAATTAAAAATTAATTATCATATATTAAATTATTAATGTCAATTAATATTAAATAAATTAAATATATTTAACTTATGTTATTCTACTTATGTTTCTATAGAAATATTACGAAGTCTTTCGCTAAATTCAACACGACTGTATTATAAGATTCTTCTTATACAAATATATTCTTCTCTTGTTATGTGAGAAACAAATTTGTAATTAATATATAAATGCGATTGAATGCGCATATCTTGCTGATATAATAATTAATTGAGGTGGTAATATATAAAGTATTGATTTCTTTAGGAAAATTCGGACACTCAGAAAGATTTTAATGAGCGTATATGAGTTGTTCGATTTGAGTCCCCACACAGCACAAAACTTAACAGAAACGTTTCAAAGTTTCGGAAATGTTTCAGAAACGTTTCTGAAACTTTGAAACATTTCTGTTAAGTTTTGTGCTGTGTGGGTCATTTTTTTGATATGAAACATTATTAGTCTGAATACTGACATCATAAAATTGTTATCGTAATTCCGAAAATAATTACATTATTGATTTAACAGTTTTAGAATATATATATATATATATATATATATATCATTTGATTATATAAAATATTTTAGATACAAAGATTTGTTAAAAAGACTTATAAAAGAAACGTTTATAACGCATAAATATATTTTTATCATTATTGTTATTTATCTCTATGAATTATTTGTCTTATCAAATTAGCCACAGAAATAAAAAAATTATTACTGATAATAAAGTAATCTCTAATAAAATTATTTATGTAAATATCACGTGAAGAAATGTATTTATTTTATAAACAGCCTAGACTGGTTACAAATAAGCTGTTTTATTCACAGAGCTGAATAGCTTCACTGCCTAACATTTCAAAGTCTCTCAAGATGGCGTAATGGATACCTGTTCAACGACTTCAGAAAAACAGCAACGAGAGCGATGTACCAGCAATCGCTATATGTATTGCTATATATGCTCAATAAATTATTAACAATTCTTATAAAAACATTCCAGGTACGTCACATGACGTGAATTACTTGGAATTCATGCCTTGGTTTACTTTCCATTTTCATTTTAATGTAATTATACCAGTCGACGAAGCAGCAATAAATGATCGGTTCTTCATGTACGTCCTAAGGTAAAAATAAAATTGTTCTGGTTGATTCTAGATTTAAAAAATTCTTGAATCTGTTTTTACAAAAGAATCTTTTGCAGAACTTCTGTCTTTTTATATGTTAATATGGTTTTTTAACGCACAAGTATTGTACTTTTTCATTGAAAATCTTCAAGTCAGGAATAGTTTTACTGATCATTCGATAACCTTAGAACTAGAACGGCCAATGTCGTAGATTCTCTATAGACCGAAAATAGAACTCTTATTCTACATCTGAATGTAGCAACATATAGCTCCTTTTTTCATTCAACGCAAGATGACATGGCCTGTTTCAAGATCCAAAGTGTCGATAGAATTATGACGGTAAATTCTCAGATCATTCTTACGGCATTATCGGCGATCGCGAGGGCAGTCAATTCTTTCAGAGTAGGAATCGGTGCCAGTTCTCCAACCTGCTGTCCGGAATCGTGTTCATCGATTTCTTCTGTTATGGAATGATCACTTTCATCGGTATCTACACTAGAGTCGGAACTTTGCATATCATCTGATACACTTGTATCTCGTTCCTTTCGAATCTAAAACCATAAACGTTTACGTTCCATATTGATATAATTGAGTTCAAGAGAGATTAAAAAAAGATTATGCTGAATAAATATTTAAACTATAGTCCTAACAAAACAAAATAATTGTTGATATTTTGATTCATCTGTCGCCTTAAATTCTCTAAAAAAATCGTGGACCATTATTCTTCCGAAGAATTAAAGTCAGTGAATAATTGTAACTTACCTACGTAGATTCATACAAAACGTCGCATATAACAAAGACACATTATAGATAAAACTGATAATTTTAAAAGAAAAATATATCTTATGTAATATTTAATAATAAAAAATTGCTTATGCTCACGTACCCACTGCCATTGGTCGAAAAGAATCCACGCTTGAACCAGATACAGGACCATAACGAAGATCGATAATATGCACATTACAAAGTTATGAATGAAGATCGGATGCTCCAATATTTCTTCGTCAGTAAATTCGGTAACGTCGATGTACATATCGGCGTGTTTCATTTCCATTATCCCTGCCACAAGCATCAGAATGGCTCCTGCCGCGCATATTGTGAGAGGCTTACTTCATTTTTACGGCAACGCATAATTATTTAATGTGGATACGCGCAGTTAAAATTTTGTTTATTATATTGCGTCTGTATTGGGATAACTAATTCTGCATACAGAATAAGAGATGTTGAGATAAATAAAATTTCTTATTTTACCAGCAATAAGATAAGATTAATCGTCGTTACTATAAGAGGAAGAGTTTGAATTGTGCATTAGTATTACAAAGACATCTAAGGTTTTCTAAACATTGTCAAGGATTACATTCATTATTAAGTTAATCATTAAGATACTTGTCATATATATTTCATATGTCTTTGCGTTTTTTAGAAAAGGATTTACTATCGCAGGCCTGTCGGGAACTATCTTTTTAACAAGCCAGAGGATCGTAAGAGCAAGGCTCAGCAGCATGCAAATGGGATACACGAAGAAAATGGGGTTCCTCTCCTCCGGCAATGATGGGATCGTGTCGTCCTCTTCTCGAGCACGTTTAATCATATAGTGATGCACGTGATGAAAAATTTCGATAGCCGATGTGAAAACCTAAAAAGATCTTTCGTCGTAATATTTCTGTCATGCTTAATAATAAGAATATCCTCAGCAATAAGAGTAGATATAACGCAGAAATTTCGCTCTCTTTTAGCAATAAAATTAAAAGACTAAATAAATGTAGGTTACGAGAAGAAAGCACGGCAGCAATATAACGAGAAAAAACGCTATAAGCTGCAGTTTTCGTAGGTGCTCGCGAGATATCCTCGGCGATATTCGCTGTATACGTGTATTGTGCCAATGACGTTGTTAGCAGGTTTCTACCGATCGTGACAAACCGTCAGCTGAAATAGAATGCGAGTAATCGAACACTGCGGGAAGTCGCCGGTTTTTCTTCCTGAAGCGATTAGAATTCGCGGAGTACACGCGTCGACACGCGTGCTCGTGCGTAAGTACGTCCGATGCGTATCCGATGCTCCACGCACATGTCATATCCGATTACATAATAAAAATATCGATGTCACGATTATCGTTATACTGAATCACGGCGCAGCCCCGACGAGAAGTTCCGGCCGGAAAACTAGGTCGGTTGCATTGTTTCAAGCATAAAATTATTTTATTTTGCACGAGACGGAGGCACGTAACGATAGCGACGTGCTATCTTAAGGTATTACGTGTCATGTTTTTTATCGTGAAAAAGAAACGATGACGAAATATTATATTCCTCTGATGCACTTATTTTGTATGTGCAAATATTTTTAGATTTCCTTCATCTAGTGAACGTTTCAATAACATAAAAATATCAAACATAATGTATCCAGTTATTCGTTATTTCTTGCAACACAAACACGTATATCTTTTGATACACTTTTTAATTATGTTTTTTATACACTGAGAATAATGCGTGATTACTTCCTACTATCAGTTCTCACTCCGGAATAAACATTTTGCACATATGAGAGGATTAAACTACGTTCATTCACAAGCAAAGTAAATTTTTCATCACGTTCGATTTCTTACGAATTGAACAAAGTGTAGACTGGCGTGCACGACATGCGAGAGATCCGTTCTTCTCTGAAACTTTCTTTCGCCGCTGTGATATATAGCCGCAAGCTTGGCAACTTCCCGAAGTCTGCGAAGCTCCAGCTCAGCTTCATCCTCCCTAATCGATTCTCTATTTTCGGCTTGACTCCCCATTAAGTCGTTAATTATTAACCCAAATTGTCGGCAGATTCCTTTGTCAGTGTAACCTAAATGTAGCGACTGAACACGACATTACTGAATTGTCTGACAAATGAACAATGACAGGCATGACATCCGTAATCAATTTATGCCAATTAGAGCTGTCTCCGTCAAGAGTCATAAGTACATACAAAGAAACAGACACACAGAATCAATTAAATCTCATTGTCAGTTAAAATTACTCGAGTACGTTAGTAAAACTGGTTTTTAGATAATTTAAGATGATAGATGTAGTGTAGGAATTATGTGATAAATATAAAACGATTGCGTGTGTAATTACATTACCTTTCTTTATAACAACATGATATTATACGGAATAAATTTCTATGATATTTTTTACCCACCGATTTCAATTCAAATTTTTAATTGATTGTCTTTTTGTGATAATCTTGATAGTCTTTCTGTGTAATTAATGTCTCGAAAGAAAGGTTATTGTTTCTTTATTTATAAGAAGGTAGAACATATGGCAACAAATTGTTCCGAATGATGGGATCGCTAACTTCTTCATCTTCTTCATCTCTATATTCATCTCTGTCAAATAGTTAAAAGACCGACATACATCATTCTCGTCCGATATGACAGATCCATACGTTAGGTTTGCATTAGGACCGCGTTAAGAGTCAGAAGGTAGATACTTTTCTCCTCCTAGTTCCAAGTTTCCTCGATCTTTATCTCGCCTTTTTGCCATATTACATAGCATGCTAGTTGCAGAGACATTAGAGAGAAAATACGTTGATTTTTAGATTAGATACTCAAGAGAAAAATAATGTCATCTTTCAGTGAAACGCCGTAATCAATAAAATAAAACTGCTCGAGCATTTTTCCTATATTTTTGAATTTCTTCTACCGCTGGCGCTCCGTATGATCGCTTCACGAGCGGTCGCAGCTTTACGAGAGTTCAACAAATCTGAAATCTTCGACAGCTGCGAGAAGTTTTACGATCAGATTTCGATACGATCGACGAACGCGCGACACTGTGAAAGGCGTTTTGGAAATTTTCCAATGGAACGTCCGCGCTTTTAACAAGAGAATGGCGAGGATGTGGAAGGTTGCTGGCACTATTGCCGAAAGTGTTCCCGAAATAACGTACTGATCTCTTCCGATGATATATTAAACGATTCTCAAACATATTATAATGTGACATACGTTTGACGTCATTTCTGCTCTATTTCAAATTCGTCGCATGCGTTAAGTGAAATTAAACATACGAGTTTATCTCACGCAATATAATAAATTCTAAAACTATTAAATTATTATATTCTTCTTTTCACCTTTATAAATACGAAGAAACGAATAAATCACCGATAATTAAATCGTTAAAATTTTTGATTAAATAAAAAAGAATTTTTTTAATACTTTGCAAAAATTGTAAGTAAATTTTCTTTCGCATTTATAACTTCTTTCTATTATTAAGGTATCAATATTGTTATAGTTAAAACTCGAAGTTATTATTTTACACTTTTACTTTCTAAGAGAGAGCAAGTTTCTCTATGATAAATCTCAGATATATGTTTAGCATAACGAACCGTAATGGATGAATGAAAACGACAGTATGGAACTAGAACTGACAATATATAAGTTTTCCAGGAGGTCACAAATATTTTCCTTGACAAAAGTGAACATCTTACAAAAAATTATAAACTTTATATGATTCCCTTTCGAACGTGCTCAAACATTCTTACAACGCTTTTAAACATTTTTGACGTTGTGCATGATTTGTGTGTGATACCTGAAATTCTTTTTTTTTTCTTCGAGACGAGACATTTTCGCAAAGTTACGGAGACCTAGTTGAACTTTTATAATATCTTACAATGTTTTATAAGACTTGCTACACTACATTGTCGTGACAATTTTAACAATTTTGAAATAAATAAAAATTTATTTTAATTATTGCGTTTCAAGATCGATTGAAGGTTTAATCTTTGATTTTATAATCGCTTCCTACTACCAGAATACGAAAAAATTACGTGATCGAAGATCGTGTCATTGTCAAAGCTGCGCCCTGCAGCTGCGTCCGTTGCAATTGCAAATTGCAGCTCACGGTTGAGTCTCGAATGCCCGGTGGGTATAAACGCGGAGGTAAGATACTTTATTGTTTTACTTATCCTTCGTGTTGCCGTTCAACGTATAATTATAATCGAAGATGGCACATTGCGCAACGCTGAAGCATGCGCATCCAGGGAAAGAGCGCGTGCCTTTTTTTCTGTAAATTTATCGCCTTCTCTGTGTAGTCGTCATCCTCTCATGGATCTGTCTCTTATACACATCTAGATGTGTATAAGAGACAGAGTTAAAACTCGAAGTTATTATTTTACACTTTTACTTTCTAAGAAAGAGCAAGTTTCTCTATGATAAATCTCAGATATATGTTTAGCATAACGAACCGTAACGGATGAATGAAAACGACAGTATGGAACTAGAACCGACAATATATAAGTTTTCCAGGAGGTCACAAATATTTTCCTTGACAAAAGTGAACATCTTACAAAAAATTATAAACTTTATATAATTCCCTTTCGAACGTGCTCGAACATTCTTACAACGCTTTTAAACATTTTTGACGTTGTGCATGATTTGTGTGTGATACCTGAAATTCTTTTTTCTTCTTCGAGACGAGACATTTTCGCAAAGTTACGGAGACCTAGTTGAACTTTTATAATATCTTACAATGTTTTATAAGACTTGCTACACTACATTGTCGTGACAATTTTAACAATTTTGAAATAGATAAAAATTTATTTTAATTATTGCGTTTCAAGATCGATTGAAGGTTTAATCTTTGATTTTATAATCGCTTCCTACTACCAGAATACGAAAAAATTACGTGATCGAAGATCGTGTCATTGTCAGAGCTGCGCCCTGCAGCTGCGTCCGTTGCAATTGCAAATTGCAGCTCACGGTTGAGTCTCGAATGCCCGGTGGGTATAAACGCGGAGGTAAGATACTTTATTGTTTTACTTATCCTTCGCGTTGCCGTTCAACGTATAATTATAATCGAAGATGGCACATTGCGCAACGCTGAAGCATGCGCATCCAGGGAAAGAGCGCGTGCCTTTTTTTCTGTAAATTTATCGCCTTCTCTGTGTAGTCGTCATCCTCTCATGGATAACTTCCATGGGGAGAGCACGTGGATGCCCCGTGTAATTGCGCCTTTTGAATGGCGCCTCCGTTCCTTTCTCCACCGTCGCCCAGACGACCTTGGCGGTGCGATCGAACAGAAAAATCCGATTTGCTTCTTTTACCGATGCTATTACCGATTCGATAAATCTCGGGGTAATCGTCGGCGAGTAGGAAGACACCGCACGAGGAAGAAATCAATTTTCCAAGTGAAATTTATTTCTTGCCGTCGTGGTAAAAGCACGAGAGGCAAAAACGTCTCCGCTCGGCTAAACAAGTGGCTCTTAAATAACTTTCTGTTACGCAATTTCTATTTTGCTATCTTCCGTTATTACACGCGTTTGTTGCTTAACAAGTGATTACAAATGGATATTAATAAAAAAATCTACTCTACTGAAGAAGGATAAGAAACGTGTTAATTACACGAAACATGTAATTGTCAAAGAAGAAATCGCATCTCGCTGGCATGTCAGAAGTGCAGGAAATCAACAGCACGACATACTTTCGCCGAGTGTCGTGCTGGCGCCAAAAGTTAAAATTAATTAAAAAATGGTTATACGGTGAAATAATGGCTGCCAACGGTTGAATTGTATGGAACTTCAGTAGAACAAGCTAGAACAACAGTCAGAAGTGCAGGAAGTCGACAGCACGACGTACTTTCTCTAACAATAAGTGTCGTGCTGGGTGCGTATATTAAAAATTGTAAAAAAATTGTTGATATGTGGAATATTGATCTAAAATTGTACATATTTGTGAAAGTGAAATAGAACTATCGGGAACAGTTGACAAAAATGATAATATTCAACGCGTTTTAGTACTTTAGAGGGGAGGGTGTCGTGCTAGAACGTGAAGTTAGCACGACATTTCTTCAATTTTGATTTTTTAATAAAAGGAATGCGGAACACTTTTTAATGTTTATCAGGGATGGAAAAACAATGAAGAGTGCTATAAAAACTCTTAGTATTTTTTTTTAATTTGTAGAATGTCGTGCCAACTTCACAAACACCTCACTCGGCGGTTTTGGCACGCCGTATCGGATAACTAATGAAATAGTGAAAGAAACGTATTGGATCGTCAAGCTTGTGTAACGTCTGGCCAAATGCCTGAATCTCAATGGGGACTACGTAGAAAAATAAACATACATATATTGTATCTAGACATTAAAATTATGTGAATGAATAAAGTTTTCTTTGGTTTATATAAAATGATTTTTATTTTATAAACGACCCTCGTACACACTAGTTTAACAAATAAATTTCTCTGTTGCAAAGTAATATTTACACACAAAATACATCGAAGATTATATGTATATATACTTATTATATACATGTGTAGAAAGAATAAATATAGATTGGCTAAAAAGAGTTTTCGCAAGAAAGTTAGTTATGACCGGAAGAGCGTGATTTACAATAAAGCGATTCGAAATAAAGAGAGTCTTTAAAAAATCGAAGATTTATTTGCGCGAGTGAGGAAAATATGAAGATACTTCTCTTTTCCAGAAAATAGCTCTAAGAAACCGAAATTTCTTTCGAAACTTTTGGGAAACCGAATCCACCTCCAATCGTGCTTACAATAAATTCGTTGCGTTGTACAGTGCTTCGCGCTATAGAAGCATAAAATTAAAATTGTTCGATTCCACGTGACTCTAAGGACGGTATTCATAGACGGTTCTTATATTTAGGACCGTCTTAAATACAATCTTAAGATATCACAAACTAATCACAGAGCCGTATTACCGTCTTAAGACGTTACCCAGGAAGAACAGAAAATCATGATGACGTCAAAATGACCTCAAAATGATGTAAAAGACGTAATTTTACCATCATTTTGATGTCATTTTGACGTTATCATTTCTGTTCTATCCCAAGTAGAACAAAAAGTCATGATGTCGTCAAAATAATGCTAAAATGACGCCTCTGACATCATTTTGAAGTCATGATGACGTTTAATTGACCTCGGGCGTAAATATAATACCAGTGACGGTAGTTTTACTGACAACGGCAGAACAAGATGTCACAATGTATCAATCAGCTTCAATAATCAGAGAAGGCACAGATTTAAAGGAAGCACATAAATTCGCTTTATGTATTGCAATGACGCAAGGATTATATTATATAAGGATAAAGGAATTATATTAACCCCTCGGGGTTTGCATTTTCACCCTTCCCATCCTTTCCTACAACTCCTCCTACTCTTTGCCCGTTTGGACCAACATCTTAACGTCTCTTCCGAAAGACGGAGCCCAGTTTTACCTACCGGGAATCCTCTTCCCGGCAGGGAGCGCAGTGTCGGAAAATAATAATATCCATGTTTACCTGATCTAGTGGACTCGAACCTGGTACTACAGATTACGAGTCTGGCGCTCTACCACTAGACCACACCTGTCTCTTATACACATCTAGATGTGTATAAGAGACAGGTACAGTGCTTCGCGCTATAGAAGCATAAAATTAAAATTGTTCGATTCCACGTGACTCTAAGGACGGTATTCATAGACGGTTCTTATATTTAGGACCGTCTTAAATACAATCTTAAGATATCACAAACTAATCACAGAGCCGTATTACCGTCTTAAGACGTTACCCAGGAAGAACAGAAAATCATGATGACGTCAAAATGATGCTAAAATGACGCCTCTGACATCATTTTGAAGTCATTTAGACGTTAGGTCTTTTATTCTTTATATTGACTTAAGCATCATTATAGAAGATTGTGATCTCCATTTGATGCATGGTCATGCATGCTCCATGATGACCTGTCTCTTATACACATCTAGATGTGTATAAGAGACAGAGATTGTGTAGGTCACACGTTCTACTTGGGATTTGGGTACTTAAAATGGTCTTGAAATAAGAATGGACTATGAATACCACCCTACGAAAGCTTGACGGGCCAATTGTTTCCGATACACCTCAGCGAGCGATAAGTTACAAATGTGGAACCGGTTATAAACAAACGCGGAGAGTTTGCACGATGAATCAATCGATTCTGCGTGTTTCTTGACGCGTATCGAGAACCTGGACGTTCGTTTTCACCTGCGCAGCATCCTCCTCAAAACCGTCGGAGATTTCGCGCGAGGTTTGCGCAACGGGTTATCCTCCCCTGTATTTACATCGCGAGGGAGGACGGAGGGGGTTGTTTATGTCTCTCCCTCGGGAAATACGAGAGGCAACGGGTGAAACACAGGCGTGCGCGAAGTAACAAAGACGGGACTTTGCATAGGGCGCGCAGAGATTCCCACGCGGAATAATATTTTCCTTTGAGAAAGGAAAATACGATGCGGAAGAAGAAACAGACGCGCGCGGTCTTCCGGCCCGTGAAAAACGGCCCGCCTAACACGAGTAGTCTCGTGCCGATCTGTAAATTGCTTGTCCGAATTATTTGAGAATGCCATTGGATGTGTAATATGACAATGACAAAGCTTTGCTAGCGGAAAGAATCTCTCGCTAATCGTGATGCTGCAATTTTCCCATGTGATGCAATCATAATATGCAATTGGGCCGGAAACAAATAATAACAAGTTTTAAAACAATTTTGTGTATCTTTATTGTGTGATATCAATTTATATTAAGTTGGATCATCCCAAATTAACAATATCTCTTTATAAATAGTATATTTATATGTTGTTTCATTATATTCACACAATTCCCGATACGAGCAGAACGTAAACTTGAGTCCACGCACAAAAGTAAGTAAATAAATTCGAGCGCGGTGCATCGCGACGTGCTCCAATTTGCGCGAATCTATTGGCAGTAAAAGTGCATTTCGGTCCAGCCTTGAGTCAGCTTTTCACCGGACAAAAGCTGTGCGTAGCGTTTGCAACGGGTTAAGCGACCTTCTCCTGGCTTTCTCGCTTCGCGTCTGCGGGAGTTTCGTCGGCGGGGTTATTTTCGGTGGCCGCCGCTGCCGCCGTCGCCGACGCCGCTTCGCAAAACTGCACTTCCGGTATGCGCTCGCGGAATGCATCGTCCGCCGCCGAGCCGCACCGTTTTCGATCGCGTTTTCGCATCTCTCGCCGTCGCCGCGTCGTCGTCGCTGCAGTTAACCCAGTTACGACGACGGTGATTACTTATTGCTTTATAGCGGGCGCGCAGTTATTAACGCACCGCCGTTCGCCGGTACGCTATCGCACGTATATACGTTGTCGAACACTAGGCTCTTTGTCGGCGAAAGAATTTTAATACTAACGCGGCATCGCGGCGCGGAATTGCGTCGTCCTGGCGCGAGTCGTTCCGCTCGGACTCTTTATTTTACGCGCAGCGTAAACGCGGCCTTAGCAATCAGCCGCTCTGATGTCACGCCGAACGATGTCGTATATATCAATTAATTCTTCCTGAATTCGCTTCTCTGGGCACGGTAGCTCGTTTTCACGATGGCCAGACCTACCGCGCTACTTCCTTATTAAGAAGAAATTCCGGAAACGAAGATGGAAGGAATGACAATTATTTCGATGCCAATAAATGATCATATTTATATTTTACATTAAAAGTTGTGCAGGAAAAAGTATTTGTCTTATTCCTATATAATAAATACTAAATAAAGACATTATTTTTGCACCAAAATATTAAATAATGCGTATTTTTTGCGATACTCGATTTTTCCTATTTGCCCCTTATTGAAAATCACTCATTTTCATGTGTCCGAATAATTATATACTTTTATTTTTTTCAAAGCTTTATACCTAAACTAAAAAAACCCTAGTCATTTTTTTATATGCATTTATTATTAAAAGTTACAATTTTTTAAATCAAATAACACATTTACCCAATTTCTGACTAATCTTCGGTAATAAACTTATATTACATTTTATTTTTTCGGTATTAAACTTATATTACATTTTATATATTTTTTTTTCAAAATAAAGTACAAGATATTTGTTCTAGAAACTTGAAAGTATGTTTATGAATTTTTAGAGATTTTTTATAACTACTTTAAATAGATGAAAAAATAGTTGGACTCGAGATACCGGATGTTTGTACGGACAAGGTGCCGTTTTTCACATTGTACTGTAAGGATTAATGGAGAAAATTTTCACTTTTCACGTTTCCGCCCTAGGAAAAAAGACATATGATCGGTACCCTGGTTAGGGGTAGTTTTAAGATTTCATCCAGCCAATGAAATGACCGCCCAGATAGCACAGGTGATTGTTATGGATTCAAAAAGGATTCATTTTTTAAAATTCTTTATGAATTAGAATAATCTGTTCCAAAAAGATGAATCCAAAAAGAATTCTTTCCAATAGTATTCTTATATAATGTAAAAGAGAGAATTCCTTTTGTATCTGAAAAAGGGTTCAGAATTGGTGACATAAAAATGCATTTTTTTTAAACTCTGAAGAGTGTTTTTAGTACAGAAATGGGATGGAAAAAGAATTCATTTCATAATTCGGGAATTCAAAAAGAATTCTTTTTGGCTTCTCTTTGCTATCTGGACGTACAGTGTCTCGAGATCGTACTTACATAAGATCTTG